>VDFB02029396.1:0-27007 GCA_007258455.2 Sequoia sempervirens | reverse complement strand
AGTGTAAGAATGCGTGTGCAGGAGTAGGTTGAAGGATGAGAACTTGATTGAGGTAGGAACGCTTAGCCAAATGACCATGATAAGCAAGAATGGAATCTGGAATCTCACACACCATTGTAGAATTGTGTATTCCTTCATGCGCATTTTGACATTTGGGTTACTATGTTGCCTTCCTATTGATTTATGTAAAGCCCTTTTTGTGGGCCGAGCCGCCTTGATGGCTCTGTAAACTTTTGTTAATCCCTGTGAAGAGAAGAGGGCTTCGTGCCCAAGGCGGGTATTATACCCGTATGAATGTTAAACCTACATGGTAGTGGCCATACGACTGACCATAGAATATTTCCTTGTTACATTGTTATCGGTCTATATGATTACTAGAGCCTGTAGGCGACCAACCAAATTGATCTTAATGTTTTATATTTCATATGAATGTGCCAAGCACAACATGTCTAGACCCACCTAACGATGAGTTACGGTGGCGATGCATGCCTTGCATCTTGCAAGGGCCGAGCGATGTTTAAATTGCTTCTATTTATCTATTAAAACTCACCAAACACTATTAAGTGAGAGGTGGAATTATGGATACCAAGTTCGATGTATCTTAACTTTGTGATACCCGCGATAGGCTTCTCAAGTTACTGAAGTTGAAAACATTGAATGATGAGTATGGGTGTATATATATACACATGATTATAGATACACATCTGATCACTATTGATATCTTGTTATTAACTGAGTTGAAGCCTCGATTTTGCTATGTTGATTTCCATATGTATTTGGGTGATCCATATTAATTGGGATGAACTTGTGGCTTGATAGATATCAACTACTTTTATAAACCCCAAGGCATCGATACCATGTAAGCTATGGATGATAACATGTGTATCGTTACCCTTGAGGGATGGATCTTCGATGGACAGGGTATAAATTTTATTTTTCAGTAAAATCAAATGGATATTTTGGTTAAAAGGAAACAAGCATGGAACCTTATGTTGAAACAAAATGAATGTATATTGTATCTGTTAATATTGTCTTTATGGAAGAATTATTTCAACTAGGTTTCATTTAAAATGTTCTTAGTCCTCAATGAAAGACAAGTGACTATGAAACAAATGTTTTCAATTGTGTTTACACTAGAAATTGATGGTAATTTAATTTGATTGAAGAGATGTTCTTTTTTTTTACTGTATATGAAAATAAACCAATATGAAAGGGAAACTTTATTTAATTCTTCTAAATGTATACTCATTATTCATTTTTTTTTCATTTCTAGGCATATATGTGAACATGCATAAATATCCCTTTATGCATGTACACATACATGTGGTATACCTTCTGATTCATCTTGATTATTTTACTCATTGAGCATGTTATGAATGTTTTACAAATGGAACCAAACTGTAAACCTGGAACAATATTGAATTGCAAATTACATATGATAATAGATGAATGGTTATACCAAATGTGAATGAATATTGTTTGATTTTGTTAAATAGAATGATACAAGAATTCTTTGTAGATAGTAGCACACTAGAATGTTGCTAATGAATGGTCTAAAGGGAGGGATACCCCTTGATATGATAATATTTTCTTCTAGGAATGGGTGTCAGAGAGAGTAGATTTGCTTTTCCAAATCTAACCAGAGCTGCATTTCATACATCATGAGCTTGGCCAATATTTGCGGTCATTTTTATACATGCATAAATAGAACAAACTATTTTTATTCACACTCTCTCTATAGATTTATTTAACTAACGTGGAACTTGCATATTCTAACAAGTAGATAGAAATACATGAAGATAGGCACACACATATTCCACTTTGCAAATTGTATCTCTTTTTAAGTGTTTCATGCAGGGTCGAGCATTCTTTGACTGACTGAAGAATTCCAGGGAAGCATTGCTTCGTGGTTGGGTGGAAAAGCACCTCAATCATGTTCTCGTCCACTAGTTGAGGCAAGCTATCGTGAAGGAATCATATCAGAATTCTATTATGTATTGTAGCATTGATGTAAAAGAACAAAATGATGTGACTAAAAGAGAACTATGTAATTTGAGATTGACTATGAGGCGTTGAATGCTTAGTCAAACTTGTATGTAATTATTGACATATGGAAGTGAATATATTTATTTTCAGATTTGCTATGATTTATGAATATAAATTGCTAAATGGAATTAGCTATGAGATTTGTGTCATAAATTTGATATTTATGATGTCAATATTTATTTATTTTTTAATTAAATCTAGTTATGCATGTTACACAAAAAGTAGCCTAGGGGTACAACAACCCAATGGGATACCATTTTTGACCATCAAGATACATTCCAATTACATCAATTATATAAAGCATAAATTACATCCATACCAGTCTACATGTTCATTCTAAAAGAATATGAAATCATGGTTTTAATCATGTTTCCATCGCAAAGCTAAATATGAGAAAAATTAATTAAAATGTTATGTACATTCAACACCGATATCAAGACATAGAAAAAGTAAAGGTATATCACTCACCATTTATGTAGGCAGAGCACAATTTAACACAAATGAGATCAAATAATAATTATAACTTCACATATGAGGACTCCAACATCCCAACTTATACATTTTCTTCAAATTGCATAAAAAGTGATATGTTGCAACACTAAAATATGATAGTGCTTTTTACAAGCAATATTGAGCTCCTTCAAAGGATATAGGATTCCCCAATAGTGGTTCAACATTTCCCAATTATTTGGAACCCTTAGGTTCACCCCTTTGTATTAGGAGATGGTTGAATTGAGCGCTAATCACTCACATAAAACAAGGAATATATGGAAAAACACATGCCAATCAATTTATCAAAAAGATATTAAACAAACATACATGCACGAGGGTTCTTCACGCCATCAATGCATATACGATGTCTCAACATACATCTGATACAAAATCCATTGGAATAATAAAAAGAGGTTCCTAGGAATAAACCAAGGAGTATCAACTATTATGGCACACAATGACCATGCAAGATATTGAGTAGTCTTCCTATCTATGACAAGGGTACCCGACATTCATCAATCTCAATCAATTGTGACATGCGCTTTACAACCAAGTCTAGAATCCTCTTGAGGCATTTGGAGCATGGTGTAGTTAATCTTATGTGAATAGTTTACTTGTTTCCCATTTATTTTATGGTTTAATCTATTAAAAATTTCACTTGGCTCTATCCCTGAGTTTTTTTTAAACTCAGTTAAGTGGTGGGAGGTGCCACTCCTTTATACTTGAATCATAAGTGCCCAACATTACTAGAATTACAATTTTTTTGACACAAATAAATACAAAAAGACATGACACTTAGTTGAATGATGCACAATCACAATTCAATAGGGAGACTACCCATACCACAAAATAAAACATGCTAACATGGATTGAATTCAAAATTTCATTCTTCAAAAGTCCAAATCCACCATTAATGGTTTCAATGAAACTTTTAAATTTATAACTTCTAAAATACATAATATAAAAAAATTTCAAGCACTCTTAGGAGCACAATACACAACATTGCAATTTTCCACTTAGATTCTAGAAAAAAAATTGCCATAACTTTGGCCCATTTTTGTATTTTCCAAAATCAAAACAATACAATCTACAGCTATAAAATTCACTCAAATTATTTTATGAGTTCAACTTCACACAATCCTTTGCAAAAAGAGAAATATACATCCACCTATAATGGGCATGACAAAAGGAGAAATTACCTTTTCAAAGCAAGCTATCAAGATGAAGAATCTCTCCTTGAGACCTGTAAGAATACAATAACAATACTTTTCCAACTTCCAAACAAGTCTTAATTCAAAGCCAATCCAAGTTCAAGAAAAATTGCAACACTTATTTTCAACTTGCATCTTGCATGTTGAGTAGTGTTGTTGGAGTCACTTGTGCAAATTCATGTACCACTTGTATCTCGTGTTGTGTTGTTCACAATCTTAACATGCTATTAGAGAATGGATTCAACAAACCCCTTCTCAAATTTTGAGGTTTTTTTCTCAACTAGGGTTATAGGAGAAAATTTGAAATTTTCTTTGTTTTTTTTAAAAGCAAAAAAATAAAACAAAAAAATAAATTAGCCACCCTAGGGTCATATGGGCGACTAGTGCCTAGCTCCTGGGGGGGTAAACAATTTTTGGTTTTTTTTGCAATTTTAGCAAGGATGGGAAAATTGTGATAACTTTTCATTCAGTAATTAAAATTGAGCAAACAAGATATTGTCAAAAAAAGTTTTGTGTACTTTCTAGTGGTGTGGGTCTTTTCACCATTTTTTGCTGCTAGTGCATTCTATAGCCTGTTAAAGTTAGAGGTGCTATTTTCACTCCCAAGCTCACACTTTTGATCCGTTTTTCATGATTCCAACGACGCTGGGATGGTCTTTTAGTGCTCTTCACATCTATCTATGCTATTTTCCAGATTTTTCTCCAAGTATATTTTATTCATTTTTTTTGTGTTTTCATGTTTTGATGAATTACTTAGAAGTTTTAGATGTTGGAAACTTTAGGATGTTTTACATGTATTTCCAACATTTTGTACTACTTGGGAATTTTGAACATATTTTGCATGTAATTTATCTTTTGTGGATGCACTGAGATAGTCATTCTAATGTATATTTTTTGAGGATTTTTACACATCCTGTTGTGCCTTTTGTACTTGCACTATGATATAAGGTGTCATGGGCGGGTTGTGAGTGTCTTTGTTTTTCCATCACACCGTTGTTGAGTGTTTTTTCCATGACAACATCAAATCCCACTAATTCATGTCTCATGCATGTGTACCTTGGTTTGCACACTCTTTTTATTTGTAGATACTTTTCAACTGCATGTTCAGATGTTCTTTGTTCTCCTACATGTACTTCTTGGTTTTACATAGTTTTAATGTACCTGTCTTGGCTCTCCCTTTTCACATTATAAGGGGTTTCTTTTGCTGGTGAGAATACTTCCTTGGTTTCATTTTTGGAGTGATCTATGTATCTATTTTTTGTTGTTTTGTACTAGGTGGATGCAGTGGTTGATTACCCATGAATTTCAGTGAGATGGAAAATTTAGCATATGTATACTCTTGAGTTTTTATTTTTTGAGGTGACCTTCCATTTTCATTTAATTAGTGTTTTTCAGACTATTGGTACCTGTGCCATTTGCATATTCAATTTCAAAATGTTTGCATTTGTTTGTCATTTGATTTAAGTAGTGTCATTGGGAGCACTCATGCAGATTATTATCTTCTTGATCTTGATCATCATTTGTTTCAAAGGAGGTTATTCATTTCAACACCATAACAGTCATCATTTGATAGTTCTCTACAACTTTTTCATGCTTGTGCAATGTTCATGTTCCTATTATTTTCGAGACATTATTTTGGAGTTTTTTTAGTCCTTCACTCGCCTCTTTTTTGAAGAAGAGTTTTTTCCATGAGGTTTTCTCCTTTTTCTCTACTTGTGAGAGATTGGATTGTTTGTACATAGGTACCTCATAAGGCCTTGTTTGTCGGGACCCATCATTCATTATTTTTAGGGTTTTTAGCTACTCCCTAAGTTCATCTTAAGGGGGTGTTAGAGTAATCATTTATTAGTATAATTCATTCTCATGCACTTAAGCTAAACTTAGGAGTGTTTTTATGTTAACTGAAGTGAGCTATTGTTAGATAATTCCATCTCATTACATAGGATGTTGATACTTGTCATGATCTAATCCCTTTATCATTTAGGGTTGCTCCTATAATGCACTCAACCCTAATTGTATTATTCTCAAGATCTTCATGAAGACTCTTGAGGTTTATTTTGTAAGTTTTTCTTGTCGAGGAATAAAAAATCATTTTTTTGCAACTCTCTTGCATGGAAAGTGTTTTTTGTTGTTGTTTGATGCCACGTATGGTGTTTATTCACAATTCTAACAAAAAATTCTTTTTTTGTAAGGAGAATAGGGAGGTTTTTTAAAACAATGCCAAAAGTGATTTACAAATGCCTTCTCTTTTCCTTATGTCCAAAATACCCTAATCCGTTAAACTCCTTAACACTTCCTTTTCAAAATTTCAAATTAAAATTTTTAAATGTCTTTTTGAAATATACAATATATATTCCAAAGATATTTTTCATACAAACATTTCAATAAAGCTATATATATACCATACAAACATTTCAATAAAGCTATTACATTGCACCCAACTTATAATTAATATTTTGTAATTAAATTTAAAGTCTAACTATTTATCAATTGTATTTCCTATATGCAAATTAACTCATTTTGAATTCTTTTCATATGCAACAAATAATACATAAAATCCCTTTCACTAAGGTGCAATTTATTCTTTCTAACTCAAATTATATTAAATATTCTATAAACATTACAAACATTTTAAAATCAATTTAAATGTAATGAAAAGAGATACATATAAGCACCGATTTAGATTTATGGGTTTAAACAAAAGACATGGATTCTAGAACTATCACCGATTTAGATTTAGGATTTTACAAGGATTCATAAGACTCATCTTGCAATTGAATCGAGTGAGATGGAGGTAAAATAAACATGATTTATCTAAAATGACTATCTCCAATAAAATATTGTCGAGGAAACTTATATTTGCAAGTCTAGGGAAAACATTAGGTGTACCTACACCATATAAGGATAGCTAAATTATAGCATAACTCACTCAATGTGATATAACATACTATTAAATCATCATACCTATTTCTAAATAATCTATGAATAGCATTATCTAGATAACAAGATGCAAAACCAATAGCAATCTTCAAAGCTAAACTAGATATGTTATTAGCATTGTACATATAACATATATAATAAAAATAGTAAACCTAAACACTGCAATAGTCCAAACATGTAAAATCATGACATATGTGTCCCATAATACATAAACAAACAAAATTTCATTTTGATAACATACATTTGTGAATACCAAAACATCACATGTAGTGATAAAGTCAATAGAATTACATCATAAGTATCCAAAGTACACTATCATAACTCCTCAATAACAATAAGGATTCATTAGCAAGTTCACTATAAAATATCACATGTCTAATTATACACTATCAAATCACTTGATACAACATATAATTTAAAAAATTGAATACACAAAAGGAACTTATGCTAGTGGTAATTATGTCCTCCCCCACTAGGATTAGGCTTACTCAAAAAAGCTTGAAAAAAGATAAGTTACCCATGACACACAATCATTCACAAAAAAAATCAATCCCATAAGATCAACCCTTTAGACTGTAAGGAAGTTAAGGTGGTAGCAAAACAACTTCCTACACTAATCTTGAGAGGATGGTACAAAATGTGACGATTTGAAACTGAAAACCATGTCGGCTTGGGTTTGAGAATACTGGGCAGGACTTAAGGGTGTGAAGGTTTGCAGAACATTTTACAACTGTAATACAACACCCTCATAAAATAGGGTTATCTTCTAGGGAAAGTCAAGCAATCAAAATGTAATAGGGTTGTCTTCTAGGGAAAGTCAAGCATCAGATCAAAACCCTAATGATGAATGGTCCAGATTCGCAATAATAAAATATACAAAAAATGTGGCTTTTCGGGGCTCTGCCCTCAAACCCCTATCGAGGTGCGTGGCCCTTGGATCCCCCACTGGGGGCATGAGCCCCCTAGACCCTTATAGGGGGGTACACCCCTTGCACCCCCTCGCACTGACGTATTGAAAATACCTTATGTATTTGCAAGGTTGAGACACATTTTACCAACAAATCTCCCACTTGTCGAACACCTTGCAAGAGCAACAAGAGGTGGTATAATATAATCTCTTAATTTTTAGGGGTCGAAAGGCCTGGATAGACTTTGAACACCATCTAAACTTCTCTGTGCTCATAGACTTAGTTAAAGAATCAACAACATTCATCAAAGTCTCTACTTTAACCAGCTTCACCCTTCCATCTTTGATCATATCTCTAACAAAATGATATTGTACATCAATGTGCTTGGTCTTGACATGAAATGTCGGGTTCTTGGCTAGACATATCGCATTTTGACTGTCACAATAAATTGTCATTGCACATTATTTTATTCTAATATTTGAACACAGTCTCTTAAGCCAAATGGCTTCTTTACAAGCATGAGTAGCTACAATGTACTTAGCTTCAGTAGTGGACAAAACAACTACAATTTGTTGCTTTCTCATCCAACTAATTGCATCACCAAATAAAGTAAACACATAAGCACTGGTGGATCTTTTGTTATCAACATCACCTGCCTAGTTTGAATCCACATAACCATGAATATCAAGGGAAATCTCATATTCAGTAATATTACAATGATAACAAAAGGAATAATCTGAGGTATCATGCAAATATCTGAAGACTCTTTTAATTGCATCCCAATGAACTCTATTAGTATTAGATATATTTCTAGAAAGAACTCCCACTTCTTGGGAAATGTTTGGTCTTGTACAAACCATAACATACATCAAACTTCCAACTACACTCTGGTAAGGCACTCTACTCATGTCTTTCATCTATGATGGGGATGTTGGAAAATTTGAAATAGATAACTTTTTTCCAAATGAAACAAGAACACACAATGGTCTATAATATTACATATCAAACATTTGTAAAATTGAATTGATATACTTACTTTGGCCAAGCCATAACTTTATATTCACTCTATCTCATTTAATTTCCATCCCAAGAATGTGTCTAGCTGCACCAAGGTCTTTCATTTCAAATTTAGCAACAAGTTGAGATTTCAATTATGAAATCATACCTTTCCCTTTACCAATAAATAACATATCATCAACATATAATTTAATAAACAGGAAACGATCACCATCATTTTTATCATAAACACAATGATCTGATTTAGAACGTTTAAATTCTAAACTCAAAACATATGTATCAAATTTATGGTACCACATCCTAGGATTTTGTTTTAGGCCATACAAAGATTTCTTCAATTTGCAAACCAACTTACTCTTACCTTTCACCACGTAGTGCTCTGACTATGTCATATAAATATCCTCCTCCAAGTCACCATGAAGGAAATCAATTTTCACATCCATTTGTTCAACCTCTAAATCATAAAAAGAAGCAATAGAAAACAAAAATCTAATGGATTTCATTTTTGCAACAGGAGAAAATATCTCACCATAATCAACACCCTCAACTTGAGAGTAACCTTTCACAACCAGCCTTGCTTTGTACTTCTCAATACTTCCATCTAAACCAATCTTTTTTCTTGAACACCCATTTGCAACCAACAGGTTTTCTTCCTTTAGGCAGTGGTACAAGATCCCATGTATCATTCTTTTTCAAAGTTTTAATTTCTTCATCCATGGAAATCTTTCAAGATTCTGCATCATTCATACCTAATACCTCTTCTACCGATCTGGGTTCATCCATATTAGTGTTCAAAGAAAAAATACATCTCCAATCATCAGGTGAATACCTTTTAGGTGGTTGTTTATGCGTTGTAGACCTACGAACAAGCTGAGTTGGAGGTTCTTCCTCCTCTTCTAAAGATTCAGAGCTAGATGAGCTCTCCTCTACTTCTTGTCTATCTATGGGCCTTGATTCAAATTTCTCAGGCGTAGAAGAAAATTGAATCACATCTTCTTGTTTACTTTGTTATGGCTGCAATGTAACAAAAGAAGACTTAGTTTCTCTAAAAATAACACTTCTACTTTGTATTACCTTGTGCAAAAGGATCCTAAAGCTCGTATTCTTTCACACTATCACTTTATTCAATGAAGATACATTTCATAGCCTTGTTCTCCCACTTTGTTTGCTTCTCATTTGGCACATGTGCATATGCCTCACAACCAAAAACTCTAAGATGCCTTAATGAAGGCTTGTGACCCGACCATGCCTCTATAGGTGTCTTATCAACAAGAGATGATGTAGGAGACTTATTAATTAGGTAACAAGTAGTGGCAACAAATTCAGCCCAAAACCTTTGTTTTATACTAGCACCACTCAACATACTCCTAGCTTTCTCCATCAGTGTCCTATTCATTCTTTTTGCAACTCCATTCTATTGAGAATACGGTGTTGTCTTCTGTCTATGAATACCACAATATTTACATAATCTATCAAAATTATTAGAGCAAAATTCACCGCCATTATCAGTCCTCAAATATTTTATTTTTCTTTCTAGTCTGCAACTCAACCATTGCTTTAATTCTTTAAATTGACTAAAAACTTCAGATTTACTCTTTAGAAAATATACCCATGTCCTTCTCCTATAATCATCAATAAATGAAACATAATATTTGGATTTACCAATTGAAGGAACATCTACATGACCAAAGACATAAAAATGAATAAGATCCAATACACCATAAGATTTATGAGAACTCAAGTAAAACTGAACATGATTTTGTTTTCCATAAATACAATGCTTACATAAATCAAATTCAAGATTACAATTAGACAAACATTCAAAAAGGTTTTTATTTTTCAAGGTCCTTAGACCCTTTCCTCCAATGTGGTCAAGTCTTTGGAGCCATAACATAGTTTTCTCTATAGGTAACTTTTATTAAGAAGAAAGAACACCCTTGGGTACCTAAAAGCCATGACCATTTGCTGAAGGTGAAACCCTCATCTTTTCCATAGACTTGATTTTCATAGAAGTATTATTACACTCAACAATGCATGCATCAAGCTTATACAGTGTGCCATATCTGACACCTCTAGCAATCACCATAGCACCTCTGACCATCTTGCATTCTGCATCAAAAAATACTACCTGCACACTTTCATCTATTAGTTTGCTCACATATAACAAATTTTGTGCTAATCTAGAGATGTGCAACACACCATTAATCCTTTTTATTCTACCATCAGGAAACCTGATTTTAAATTTACCGAGGCCAACAATATTTAAATAAGAATCATCACCCAAGTACACCTTACCTTCATAAAATTCTTCATATTAAAAAAACCAATCTCTATTAAAAATCATATGGAAAGATGCACCCGAGTCAATTAACCATGCATCATTACTTTCACAAGTTTCTAAAGCTGCAATGAATGAATCACCATCTTCCTTCTCGGACTTAAAATCAAAATTGAATCTTTTTTTTTTCTTTTCTTCTTTGCATTCCTTATGAATATGTCCAAGCTTACCGCAATTCCAACAAACAACTTTATACTTTCCAAGAGATTTGGATCTCCCCTTGGACTTGGATTTATCACGCTTCTCATTCTTCTTTCCTTTTTTCTTAGGCCTTCCATGGAAATTTAGGTCTTCTTTGGCACTGATGGATACCTTCCTCGTCATCTCTTCAGAAAGAAAAGAACCCACCACATCTTTAGTATTCAATATAACAAAAGTACTATTGATAGCCATAACAAGAGAATCCCATAAATCAAGCAAAGAACAAAGCAAGATTTGAAATTTCTCTTCCTCATCCATTTTGACACCAACTGATGCTAATTGATCCACCAACATATTGAATGCTTCTAGGTGGTCTGTAATTCGTCCACCCTCTTCCATTCTCAAGGAATATAATTTCTTCCTCAAGAAAATCTTGCTCACTAAATATTTGGCTTGATACATCTCACCAAGCTTCTTTCATAGTTTTTGTGCAGAGGTCTCTTCATGAACATTGATTAAAACAGAGAATGTCAAGCACAATCTGATTAGACTCTTGGCTTCACGGTTCACAACATCATATTGAGCAACCTGAGTAGGATCTATAGGTCTTGAAACATTCTCATCAACAACTTACCACAAATCTTGATCTATCAACAGATCCTCCATATTCAACTTCCACTTTTCAAAATTATTTCTAGAAAAATTATCCACCTCTATTTCCCCTTATGAACTTTCCATCTGAAAATTCTTGCAATAAGATCACAAAGTATCTTCTACACAACCTCCCACTCAAGTCTTAATTAGTTCAAAAAAATCCAACAACCCACAATTGAAAGCAAAGGTGATCAAGCTCTAATACCACTTGTAAGGAAGCTAAGGCAGCAGAACAACTTCCTACACTAATCTTGAGAGGAGGATAATACAAAACTTTTATAGATCTTTAACAGTTACAAAAACTTAAACATAAATATCTTTAACAGTTAAAAAAACTTAAACATAAATAAACATAAATATCATGCATACCACAACACAATGATGTACATGGGGAAAACCCTTATGGGAGAAAAACCCCACACTCCAAAAGTCACCCAATAAATTATTCAAAAATCACAAAGATTACAATATACATGCAGAGAAAGCTTCTCATAGGAGTATCACCAACCAGAGATCCAGAGGAAACATGACCATTATCAGAATCTCAAAATACATCAAACTATAGAACAATAATACAATGCCCTCATAAAATAGGGTTGTCTTCTAGGGAAAGTCAAGCCATCAAAATATCGACCATCAAATCTGAACCCTATTGATGAATAGTCTAGATTTATAATAATAAAATATACATAAAATGTGGCTTTCGGGGTGTTGCCCTTGAACCCCCGCTGGGGCACGTGGCCCTTGAACGCCCCATAAGGGGGGTACCCCCTGCACCCCCCCATGTTGATGTATCAACAATACCTTATGTATTTTCAAGGTTGAGACATATTTTCCCAACATAGACCATCACTAGTATTGGTTGTTGATCTAGAAGGTTCTTCCTTTATGATGCAAAATATTAGTGGAATCAAACCAATTTACCCATAAAATCTTCAAATATTTCAACATATTGATTACCAAATGTCATTACACTTTGAGGACTATACCTAGCTAAATGGCTCAGCTGAACATAGGTGAAACAAGGTCTTATGATCCAAGGTTGCATAGCTAAGGCCTTCTCAAATGAAGAAAGATTAGTTGAAAATTGTGTGAATGATAACCCCTAGCTAATGGATACAATTTAATGACACGCTTGAACCACTTATGCCTCTATTGCTCTCCATTATGAACACCAAACTAGCTCAACCAAGTTATTTGTTGAGGCTTAGAATATAAAATTGCTATTGTTTCTACGAGGCAACTCCTCTAGCTCTTAATTTAATGAGCCAATAAATACTTATGACCTTGTCTATTTTCTCTTGATGATATTTTCCACCACAAGGTTGCACTCCCTATGGTCCTTTCCAAGACTAAGGCCTTTTTCCATTAAGTTGATACCTCAAATGTTGGGGTAAACCATCTCCAAAGGCTACTTTTATAGCTAATTCATCTCCATGTCCATTAGTGGCATGTGTAACTTCCAATCATGGTTGATCTCCATGAGGCCTTTCCTCATGCTCCACTCTTGAATGAAGAGGAATTTTAAAACATTCTCACTCCACTACTTGGATAGTATCTTCCTAAGATGGAAGACGTGTCAATCACCCTCAAGATATCCAACAATTGAGATCCCAATTTATCTCGGGTTGAAGGGAGTTCCTTTCTTTTTATATTACCATGATTGGAATCATATTTTCTAGAAATAAATGATCTAGGAAACATCCTCCTAATAAAATAAGCACAACACACAAGCAAAGCTCAATGCCACTTCATCCACAAGATATACATCCAAGGAGAGAAACAAAAAGATAGGAGCATGACTTCATTTCTACACTACTTTGATGTTCAACTATTCTAATCTACAATATTGCACAACATTTTAGGATAATTTATTATTAAATTAACAAGGTAACATGAAACTTCTTCAAAATCATATACCAAGCATTAAAAAATAGAATACATAAGATAGAAAATTCCTATATAAAAGCATTGCATCACACATAGCCACATGTTGGGAATTCTCTAAACTACCAAGGAGAAACCCATGCAATTTAACCATAATTACAAAAATAGTAACACGATAATAATAGACAAATACTTATAATATAATAAATATGAATGATACATGCCAACACACTTACTAGAACACCATCATAACCTACATTATGTTAGAACATCCTTGTAGCTAATTTATCTAAGCAACACAACATGGATCTTCAAGTCACTTCATAATATGACCCTTGCGCCTATAACATAACATCATACTATCCACTATTTTTGAAATTTTCCCTTTGGCTACCTTTCCCTCTCATGGTTTGTCCTTAGATGGGAATGATCCTATACTCCTAGTTTGTAATTTTTGATCTTGGGAAATGCTACATGCACTCTCCAACTGCATGAATCAGTTAGTTGCCAACATACTAGGTTTACAAAAGTTCTTGGCATTACAAAAAAGTTTTGTGGTGTTCAAAATGGTTTGGATTATCACTACATGAAGAGGCTTTCCCTTCACATATTTCCTTCTTCTAATCCTCGCATCGATGGTGGGTCAATGATATGTGTGATTTTAGTGTCATTGCACTCATCTTATAGGGATGACATTTGGAATAATTAAAATTTAGCTAGGGCCCTATAGGTTTTCTCTATGGTGATGTTTAGTTCTCCTGGTCATTCTATTACTATTGGAGTGAAGGTTGATTTGAGGCTTGAATTTCAATGTTCCTATGCCAAAAATTTTGGTTCTAGGGATCCTCCTTGTCCTAGAAAGATAAAATATTTTCCCTTCACTATGCATAGTCCTCCTTGATAGTGGTTTGTGGTAGGATAATCTTGAAAATGAAGACTTTTATTTATGTAGGGATTTGGTTTACAAATTAGCAATTTTTTCTCCACCCTTCTTGATCTTAAAAATGGGTGTAGACACCTAAAAAATTTCTTCACGTAATCTATTTCATCCAATAATCACTCAATTCATTAATTCTATAGGTGATTTGAGTTGTAGAACCCAAATCCCTAAGGTATGATAATGTCCTAAGTGCTAGGGGTGTCAAACTTAGGAAGATTACCACAAACCTATATTCAAGTTGGGAAACTTAGTACCAATTGCTAAGGTGGGTAATAACTCCTTCACTTCTGGCTCTATGACCAAGGGGGGTTTCCTTGAGGTGCTAGGTTGGTTATTGAAACTATGACAAAACACTTCCTTACAACAAACTATACCCACTGCACAGTGTATCTCAATACTAGTTTCACAATGTACCAATGTGCTAGTTTGGACATGTAAGGTTTAACACCTTATTAATAGATGACCCATCATATAAGTTTTTGTGAATGTGTTTATAATAAACCCTTATGTTGTTACATACATTTAGAGATGGAAGTTGAAGAAAACACACAAATCAAACTAATAGATGTGTAAATTCATGTATTTTGAGTGTGTTGAGGATGATGGGGAGATAAAGCCTAGTAAAAAAATGGTTCCTTTATATATTGGGAAACAAAGTCTTTGAATTTGATAAAATATGCAACAATTAAAACGTGGGTAATTCCTTAATTAATACACCACAAAAATATGTATTTTAGAATGTACTAACAAGTTGGGCTCTAAATTTATTGGTGATATGAGTCATAGACCCCAAATCCCTAAGGTTTGATAAAATCCCAGGTGTCTGAGTGTAAAAATTGAGAATATTGCCACAAACCTATATTTAAGTTGAGCAACTTAAGACCAATTGCTAAGGTGGGTAAGAACTCATTCAATTTTGGCTCTGCAAGACCAAGGGGGGGTTTCCTTGAGGTGCTAGTTTGGTTATTGAAACTATGACAAAACACTTCCTTACAACAAACCATACCGATTGCACAATGTATCCCAATATTGGTGTCATAATATACCTATGTGCTAGTTTGGAAATGTAAGGTTTAACATCTTATTAAATAGATGATCTACCATTTAAGTGTCCATGAATTTGTTTTATAATAACCCTTATATTGTTACATATAACCAGACATGGAAGTTGAAACAAACACACAAATAAAACTAAAAATATGTGTAAATTGATCATTTTTGAGTATGTTGAGGATGATGGGGAGATAGAGCATAGTCACAATCTAGTGCCTTTATTTATTGGGAAACAAATTCTTTGAATTTAATCAAACATGTAACAACGAAAACCAAGGAATTCCTTAATCAAGACACCACAAAAGATTGTCTTTTAGAATGCACAAACAAACTGGGCTCTACACCTATAATCAAAGAAACAATAAATGGTTGTCGAAAGTGATTCTACTTAGTAATCCATGAACATGCCTATGCACTTCCTTTATTATTCTTAAAATATACTTTACAAAGGCTTTGCAAGGATTATACAAACTTCCGGTTGACAAACTAAACAACATATATCTAAAAATGTATACCATACATAGAGAGACACTCAACTAAGGTTGATTCTACCTTTAATAATTCAATATTCAAGGTTTACAATATGTTATTACAAATTTGGAATAAACCTAGGACATTAGAATACAAAAAATATACTACACACAACTAGAATATGAAACCCGAGGGTTTCTTCTGAGTAGTTTATTTTGCTGGTTCTATAATTGCTTCTACTTATTCAAAGTTTTATCCTTTGGTCCTCCTCTCTCCTTAGAATGGTGACCAAGGTAGATATATCCATGACAAAGGGTGTGCCAAATGTCAGAACACAATACTACACAAGAAACCCTAACTGTGAGCACAACCAACATCCAGGAAATACGTGTCCTTTATAAAAACTCCTTTAATGCTTGCCATATCTACACATTGTTGATTCATGGGTTTGAGTGTGAGATTGAGAGGAATCTCCCACTAAATCCATCAAAATAACATCCTAGAGGTGCCTCTCTAACAAAAAGAGGGGTTGCAAATAATAAATGAGGCATGGGCACCATCATTCCTCCTCAATCCATGCCAAAACAAATTTAAGACCCTTCTGTAGCTTCCTTGGATTAATATTTTGTGGTTGCAAGTGTTGGTGAGCATTAATGCAACTTCTTGGTTGAAATCACGCCTTTTGTAGTATATTAATGGGGTATCAAGCTTGAGCCTACCATCATGCCAAAGAGAAAATTCTTTAAACCAACCAAAACCTCGAAGATCCTTATTTGTTGGGCATCGGGCCTCGGGCCTACTACATAACACATATTGATTGGGCTAGGAAGAAGGGCATATCTACCTTCAAAGCCTTGATGATATATTCCTCTATCAAGCATCGGGTGTCAAGAATCCCTCAAATCAAATGCAAATGAGAAAGAGGAGGAAGATAAACTATGAAGAAAGGGAAGGAGTAGTTGGGAAGTCAAGAGTCGGGGGGAAGCTTGGTTAGGTACCAAGTTAAGGGGAAGCCTGAAAGACAAGAAAAATATCGATAAAAGGGGGAAGTGTCATGGGTTGGGGATTGGAAAGGATTCATACCACATGCCAAGGTGTATTAAGGGAAGATCTCTAAAACTTTGATATGTTACACACACGAATTTTTACAAAGACTTTGGTAGGGTTTTGGGGATCAGGGAGATGAAGGGAAGGATGCTAAAAGGAGGATGAAGGTATCAAAGATGTCAAACCTTGAAAGTTTGAAAGATTGAGTACTTATGAAATTTTACAAAGTGAGCTTCAAGCATTGGGGGCATCAAAATGGATACCAAAAGAGGTATGAGAGCAAGGGAGACATCGACAACCCAAAATTTCGACAAATCAACACTTAGATACTTTTAAATTTAGACTTTAGGGATCGAGGAAATTTCATGAAGGGGACTAGGAACTATGTTAGAGGTTCCCATGGTTCTAGGAACCATGGGAAGCTTCAAAACTTCATCTTTGGCTTGCATATCTTTACCTTTCTTTTTTCGAAGGAAATCTAGGGAACAAGAACCTTGTCGGAGGTTCCTATGGTTCTAGGAAGCTCCAACAAACACTTAGTACTTTTCCTTACCTTCTTTTCTCTACCTTTTCCTTAATGAGCCCCCCTCTGATGCTTCATCTTTGGCCCATGTTGGGGATCGAGGGTCTACTAGGAACTGATAACTTTATTGGAGGTTCTCATGGTTTCAAAACCTTCAAAAAGCTATAATTTGAACTTGAAACTTTTTTTCTTTCCTTTTTCAATGATTTCGACCTCATTAGGAACTATCTTAATTCCTTAAGAACTCTGCAAAAAGACTTTTGTTGGTATGTGGTGACTGATCATGCAAATACTATAAACTCATTATGTATCCTCATTGGGGTTCGGGGGCCCAGCCCCCAATTTTTTTTCCCGTTAACACATCAAGGTTATCCCATTAACACATCAAATGAAAAAAATGACATTGTAAAACCCTAATTCTAGAGCTTTCAAAAGGCTTGTTATAAGCGTCTGGGATGTATGTTGTGGTATGAAATTCACGAGATTGTAATCTATTTTGCACTGGATAATAAAATCATTGGTTGGCTGAGTTTTTGTGGATGTAGCCCATATTGAGTGAACCACGTTAAATTCTGTGTTGATCTCTTTTGTGTTATTCTTCATTGTTATTTCTGGGTTATTTAATCTACATATATTTGTTAATGTTTATTGCTCCAATCTACCTAAACCCTAACAATTGGTATTAGGGATGTGTGTATTTCAGTTGATTGGCAAGAAACCTCTAGATTTGAGTGAGAGAAAGGGAAGAAGGAAAATTCAAGGATGAAAAGTTCAATGGCCAAAATTATCAATTATGGAAGATGCAAATGGAAGATTATTTGTATCAAAAGGACATATGGTGGACATTGCAAGGAAAAGCAAAGAAAGATTCTACGTTTTCAAATGAAGAATGGGATATTCTGGATAGAAAGGTACTGGGAACCATTCTATTGTGATTGGAACCATCTATGACTTTCAATATAACAAAAGAACAGATAACAGAGGATGATGGAAGCTTTGGCTAAATTGTATGAAAAACCCTCAGCCTCAAATAAGGTATTTCTCATGAAGTGTTTGTTTAATCTGAAAATGATTGAAGGAGGATTTGTGACAAATCATTTAAATGAGTTTAATACTGTAGACATCCAAATTTGGACACTTAATTTATCCAAATTTATCACTTTTCATCTAAACATCCTCTTATCTGAGTTAATTAAGTAATATTACTATTATTTAATTAATATCTTTAATTCTGCCAAATCCCTAAGGTATTTAATTAATAATTAAATACCTTACCCTCCTTAATCCTCTTTTCATCAAATAAATTAAATAAATATTACATTTATTTAATTCCTCACATGTCATTTTATCTAATCCTAATCCATCTCTTAATCTCTTCATTAAGGATGTGCACATGCCTAATCCTTGATTAGGATGTGTCACATCCTCCAACTTTTGCAAGTTGGCTTCTAATCCACATTAACCCCTAATTATCCTCTAATTACTAATTAGTTAAACCTAATTAGTACCTTGGTCAACTCTCCCCATCTCCCAAAGAATTTTTAATTCTTTTTATTCATCCCATGTCTCTCTCCTCCCCATGTGAATTTTTAATTCACATTTTGTCCTTCCAAGGCTTCTAGAACCTTGGACTTGTCACAATCTCCACATGTGACCAAGTCCCACCTTTTTAGAGCCCACCTTTTACCCTCTAGATCATCCTAGGAATGTGAATTTTTAATTCACATTTATATCCCCAACCACCTTTCCTTTTTCCATGTAGATTTTTGAGGAATTCCAAAATTCCTCAAATGTCCCTTTCACTCCCACTTGGGGACAAGGAATCCCTTTTTGAGGAAATCTCCTCACTCCCCCAAGGTGCATGTCCTTTTTCCACCTCATGTACCTTTTTGACACCTCACCTCCATCTCATATCCTCTTGGCCACTTCACCCTCCACATGTCAAGATGTGAGGGCTTGTGGGTTCTCAATCCACCATAGCCCTTCATCTTGACATTGTTGGATCAATCTTGACCATTGAATTCTCTAGAGAATTCAAAATCCTCTATAAATACCCCCTCCTCAAGGGCATTTTCAACACTTGGTATTTTCATAACTACATGCTGCCAATTTGCATCCTCAATCCTTTGCCATCATTTAGCCATCTCATTTAGTCATTTTGCACATCTAATCTTGCATTTAGTCACTCAAGCAATCATCTAAGGAGCACACAAATCATTCCAAGCAAGGGCCAATCAAGGAGACATCAACAGCAAGGAAGGTGAAATTGTTTATATTTCGTTTTATCCATTTCCTTCTTGTTTTATCACTCCTTTGGCTAATCTTGAGGTGTCTTTGGTATTTTATCATTTGCAATTTTAAGTTGTTTTGCACATTTAGAGTAGGATAAATTCTAAGGTATACATTTCTGGCACGCCCGGTAGGGATAAAAAGGTGGGACCAATACGACAAAATAGGATAGACCTATTGGATTGGATAGGATGGATATGCCGATCACATAAAGCTCAGGGATGGGATAGTTATCAAAGCATTAAAATGACTTGGGATGATGATATGATAGATAGATGAGTGATGAAAAGTGATAGGAGATTGGAAAGATGTGCAAGAGAAGCAGGTGTGATGATGATGAGATAAATGGCATTGGGTTGCATGGGGGGAGGCCTATAGCCAGATACCAATGACAAGGGATTGTGAGATGGGATGAGATGGGATGAGGATAAAGATGGAAGAATGGATAAAGATATAGGGATGGGGGAGGGGAGGGATTGTTTGGATGGATGGGAATATAAGGATTGGGAGATGAAAGGGATGCTGTGATAGATGGATACGAAGATAAGGATGGGGAGATGGAAGGGATGCTGTGATAGATGGATACGAAGATAAGGATGGGGAGATGGAAGGGATCTGTGATAGATGGATAGGGAAGAAGGATTGAGAGATGAAAGGGATGCTAGGATAGATGGATATGAAGATACAGATGGGGAGATGGAAGGGATGCTATGATAGATGGATAGGGACCGAAGGATTGGGAGATGAAAGGGATGCTAGGATAGATGATGTCTCCAAGGATTATGTCACAAAGGAAGCAGATGCCCCCACTCTAGATATGTCATATATGAGGAGGCATGAGGGATAAAAGACAAGTGGATGGGAAGATAAAGGAGATAACTAGATGAGGATAGGATGGGTGGCTAAGGAATATGATAGAGCATGGATGAAGGGAATGTATACCAATAGGTGTCCAAAGCATGCATAGATAAGTGCCCCTATTTTGATCAAGATCACAAGAAGGATGGGGGATGGGAGATAAATGGGATATGATGGTAGGATGCGGAAGATAGGTGGGATGGGGGGGATTTATGAAGAGGACGGATAACAGGAAGATGGGTGCATAGCTGGAAGCATAGCGGATGTAGGGAATGCATATTAGGAAGTTGCCCCCAAGTGCAGATGGGGATTTACGCATGACGCTTGTTTGCCAGGTTTTCATCATGGTACTTATCAAGCACCAAGTTTTCACCATTGGACGAATTATTTCTCTTTACTTTTTTTTTTTATTTTTTTTTGATTTTTTTCTTTTTTCTTTTTTATTTTGTGGATTTTTTGACTTTTTGGATGTCATGTAGAAGGAGATGGATAAGGATAAGGAAGTGGATAAGCAGATTTAGAAGACATGTGATAGGGATCAAGGTGTTATGAGCCCATGTTTGAAGTGACTGTTGGATGTTGGTACAACCTTATTAGGATAAATGGATTATGCATGAGGATGAATTAGAGGGATTTGATGGGATTGATACATGGGATAATGGATGGGATGCTGGAAAGGGTATGGATAGAATGATGGGGTGGATATGTGATGGGGAGATGTGTTCAGGACCAACATTGGCACATGTGGTGGTGGATGTGGAAAGATAATAGGATTAAGGGATGGAGAATGTTGGGATAATGGAGGAGATGGAATGGTGAATTTGGGACATAAGGACCCAAAACAGACTTAGGAGATGAAAGGGGTGTATGATGAGCTTTTGGATTAGCGACTTTGGATGTTCTTATTGATTTTTCATGTGATGGCATTGCATCTTTTTCTTTGGGATCCACATGGTTTTGATCTTTGCTTTGGTGGGCCTTTGTGGCCTATGGATTTGATGTATATTTTCTTTTTTCTTCACCATGTCTTTTGGAGGGACATGGGGAGTCAGATTCATGTGGATGCTTTGGATTTATGCATTTTTCTTTAACAACCAAAGTGCTTTTAGTAGCAATGGGATGGGTGTGAGGAGATGGATGATGATGTGGAGTGATGGAGGTAGGATTATGGGGATTATGTGTGATGGAGGATGTTTAGGTATGTGCCTTTATTGATCCTGACTATGGGGTATGCGAGAGGGATGTTTATGATGGATGAGATGGATAGGTGATGAATGGATGAAGGGATGGATAGGATGAGATGGAGGAGGTGATCTTGGGATATAGGAGCCTAGAATAGATGTAGGACCTGGAGGAAACATGGGCATGGTAGATGGAGGATTGGAGATGGTAGATGGAGGGATGTAAGGACCCAAAATGGATGGTGGTTTTGAGGTGATACGACAGAGGAGGAGGGATGGCAGCATATGATTTGGTGGAGCGATGGAAAAAGCTGACATTTCTTTTGGAAAAGGCTCGTTGAGGACATCTAGAGGTTGTACTAACATTTTTGGATTGCGAGTCGTGAGTAGTACATCCAAGACCTTGCGGATACAAATGTTCTTTAGCTTGGATGGGCTCTATAATACCTTGCTCATGAAGGCCTAAACCTTTTCCTTGGTAGTTCATCCTCTTGAGCATTCAATCTAGGACAGGATTTTGTTACAGTACGGAAGAATGATCGGGGATTCATTATAGAGTGGAAGGGGAGGGTTGAATTGTAGCCCATATACTTTTTCATGCAGGGAGGCCACCATGGAAGAATGTCAAGTACCAAAGGGATATGCAAGTATGAGTATAAGAGTTTAGGTGATGATAGAAGTCATGAGAAGGAGATGGGATAACATGTGAGGAGAGGGAGTAGGGACCATGATAGGATCTGGATTTGTGGTAGTAGGCTCATGCGATGGAGATGGAGATGGAGTAGTGGAAGCTTGAATGACAAGGGGATCATGGGATGGAATGGATGGGGGACTGTGATCTTGAAGTGGACTAGATGGGATGGTAGGATCTTGATCTGGAGAAGGGGATATGCTGGCATGCTTTGGATTAGACTCTTGGCATGACTCATCTTGTGTGGATGGCATGATAATGGAGTCTGGTTGGGAATCTTCAAGTGGGGAAGATGGAAGGATGGAGGATTCAAAATATTCCTGGGAATGGATACTAGGAGTGGAAGAAGTGGATTGGATTTGGGTGTCGTCGATAGGTTCGATGGCTCTCAGAGTAGGGGGTGGGTGTTCAATGGATTTGGTAGATGTGACGGTAGGAGATGGGGACTCAGTGGATTCAGAGGATGTGATGGTAGGAGATGGGGACTTAGTGGATTCAGAGGATGTGATGGTAGGAGATGGGGACTTAGTGGATTTAGAGGATGTGATGGTAGGAGATGGGGACTCAAGCGGATTCAGAGGATGTGATGGTAGGAGATGGGGGTTCAATGGATTTAGTGGGTTCAATGGTTTCAATGGTTTGAGCAGTACTAGGGGTGGTAACATCAATAATAGGTGTGGTATGGAGGAGGGTCCCATCACTAGTGACCGTGGATGATGGATCTAGATGGCATGGTTCCATGACTACAATGTGTGGAGTGGGGGATGGCTTCTTTGTCATGAGTCCTTAGAGAACTTCTGAAATGAGAGACTTGCATGTGGTTGACTTGGCTAGGGTGGTAGAAATGGATGAGGGATTATGGATTGGTGGACTAGGGTTAGATGGAGGAATGGTATTATGAGTAGATGGGGGATTAGGAGTAGATGGAGGACTAGGAGTAGATGGATGAATGGGATTGGATGGAGGACTAGGAGTAGATGGAGGACTAGAATGGGATGGATGAATGGGGTTGGATGGAGGACTAGAAGTAGATGTATGAATGGGATTGGATGGAGGGTTAAGGTAAGGATATTGGAGTGGTGAATTAAGATAGGGGGACATGGATTGTGGATTAGGACAAGAGGATATAGGTGGTGTAGTGGAACAAGAGGGTGTGGGGGATGGATTATAATAAGGGTATTGGGATGGTGGATTAGGATGGGAAAATTGAGATAGCAGATTGAGATAGAGAAATGTGGATGTCGGATTAGGATAAGTTGATGTGGATGTTGGATTAGGATAGGAAGGTACAAATGTAGGATTAGAGTGAGTAGATTGGCATGGAAGATTAGGGTAGTGGGTATATGCGGATGAAGGATTTAGATAGGAGGATGTGGATGGGGGATTAGAATAGGGGTATTGAGATGGTAGACTAGGATAAGAGGATGCAGGTGTTGGATAAGAGGATGATGTAGATGAAGGGTATGATGGATATGACGGATATCCCTTGTCAAAGGTAGTAGAAGCAATATGATTAGGCATGGACGAAGACATAACATGATAACTCGAGGGGGTGATTGGATTTTGGAAAGTGGGTGGAGAAAGCTTACTAGCAATGATAGTGTCAAGGGGGTCTATGCCATATTCCTCTTGATCAACAATACTTTCGTTATCGTTGTCAATGTAATTAGGGTTTCCTTTGACCACTATTGATGGAGGATAAGGATTCATGATGGTGAAAGGATAAATAGGATGGACAAAAGATTTTGGATGGGAATGGATTAAAGCTCAAATCAAGATTTTGGTCAAGCTCAGATCAGGATTGGACTAAAGCTCAGATTAGGATTGATTTGGATGATTGACACCGAATCTGCTTTGAGATGGAAGCATATTGATTAGGTCGAAGGTGATGTGATTAGATTGGATCGATTGATGATTGATAAGATCGACTGATGGATAGGATAAGATGACGAAAGAGGCTGCAAATCCTGTTCAGAGATTATCTTAGATGACTTAGGATACTGATTGATCAAATAAAAGGATAAATGGATGATTGTAGCACCGAATCCACCTTGAGATTGAAGGTGAATTGATTGGGCCAACAATGATGATTAACTTAGGATGGATGACAATCCTAAGCAAATGTTGATGAGGACGATCAGATCAGACACTTAGGTCAATTTGGATAATAACCCGAGATGAAGTTCAAGGGATTTGGATGGGAGAAATGATTGATTGGATTGGGTAGATGAATGGTTGGATTAGATAGATGATTGGATGAATTTGATTAAAGGACTAGATTGGTTTTATTGGAGAGGATCAAATGATTGGATGATGTTGATTGGATAGTTGTGATTGGATGAACCTAATAGGATTGGTGTGCTTGGATTGATTAGATGATTGGATGAATTTGATTAGAGGAATGGATTGGTTTGATTAGATAGGGAGAAACAAAAGGTACCACTAGATAGAGCTCAAAAAAATAAGCAATTTTGGTTTTTGAATGAAATTGATCCGATGCACGGTTTGTAAATGACAGCCCCGGGAAGTTAGGGGCGTATCCACCCCGCGATGCGGGGCGTGGCCGCCCTAGGATGGTCAAATTATTGATAGGAGGAAATGGAAGGTACCACTGGATAGATCTTGAAAAACTAAGCAACTTTGGTTTTTGGATGAAGTCGATCCGATGCACAGTTTGTAAATGACAGCCCCGGGAAGTTAGGGGCGTATCCACCCCACGATGCGGGGCGTGGCCGCCCCAGGATGGTCAAATTCTTGATAGGAGGAAATGAAAGGTACCACTAGATAGAGCTTGAAAAACTAAGCAACTTTTGTTTTTGGATGAAGTCGATTCGATGCACGGTTTGTAAATGATGGCCTCGGGAAGTTAAAGGGGCGTAGTCAGCTTTCTGCAGTAAATCAGGGGCGCTTCTACCTTTCTGCAGCAAAACAGGGGCGCTTCCGCCTTTTTGCAGCAAAAATAGGGGCGCTTCCGCCTTTCTGCAGCAAAACAGGGGCACTTCCGCCTTTCTGCAGCAAAACAGAGGGCGCTTCTGCCTTTCTGCGCTGATTATGAGTGGTGTTTGGTGATGTAAATGGTAAAATTATGGTATTTGTTAGGTGAGGGTATGGACTTTTGACTGGATTAGGGAGAAATTAAAATGAACGGGTGGATTGAAGATAATTGTGGAGAATGAATGTGGATTTAGAATGGTTAACGAAAGTTTGGAATGATGAGATGGAGGTTTAAAATGGTCAAATTGAGGTTTTTGGAGGTTTAGAATGACAAAACGAAGGCTTGGGATGATGAGGTAATGGTTGGGAATGGTTAAATGATGGTTTAGAGGCTAAATGGATCCAAATGGGGTGATTTCGGGTGTTCAGGAGGAAAAATTCACCCTTCTGCAGCAAACTAGGGGCGTAATCACCTTTCTACGGTAAAACAGGGGCGTAATCGCCTTTCTGTGGTAAAACAGGGGCGTAATCGCCTTTCTGCAGTAAAACAGGGGCGTAATCGCCTTTCTGCAGTAAAAACAGGGGCGTAATCGCCTTTCTGCGGTAAAATAGGGGCTTGGTTTGATGCAAATGACTATGGCAAGGACTTTAAAATGATAATGATAAGGCCAAATTGTCAAAAGTTCACTGGTTTCTCACAAGAAAACACTCTCAAGCAAATACAACCCTATGATTAGTGTTAAGGGTATGGCCAAAGTGGTCTTAATCTAGGATTCACAAGGTATCTAGGGAGTCCTCGATATACTCTCAGTACATGAGGCACAACCGTGAACACCAGCCTGTCACAAGCGTGAGTCGGGAACCCCAGCGAGATACTGAAGGGATCGGACCAACTCTTCACGTCTATCTAGGTATCACCCTAGCTTCGACGCTCCGCCAATTACGACGTGACTGGATTGGGGTACAGCTTTCGCTCTCCCCCCTTTGTATACCCCGCCGGTACGCGTGGTTGGAATCGTCCCTTGGGGTGATGAAATCCCCAAGCAGGTCCCACTATGAAGAAAGCACTAACCGCTTCCAACTACTCCCTAGGCTCACACGAAGTGCAAGGGGAAAGCGGAAATAAGCTAATGCTCCCTTTGGGTAACACAAAAAGACAAGAACAGTAAGCAATGAATATTACTCCCTCTAATTAAGCTATGTTCTTAGATTAATGCAAATAGCAAGGATAATTTAAAAAAGATTGAGCAAATGGATAGCCCTGCAAGCAAATATTAGATATTTTATCCCGCTTTCTCCATTAACTTCACAAGAATATGCTTCCAGGGGGCGCAGTTGCACTTCTGCAGTGAACAGGAGGGCGCAATTGCACTTCTGCAGTGAACA
>VDFB02029395.1:0-22261 GCA_007258455.2 Sequoia sempervirens | reverse complement strand
TTTAAATGGGAAAATAATGTAAAAATAATCATTTTCCTTATTTTCCAAGTCTCACACTAATGATATAACACTAAAATGAGAAGGGGTGTAATAAATATGATGAGATAAATATGGTTCTTCCAATAAAGCATGATCTTATTTACACATGCTAGTTGATAAATTTAAAAATGGATTAGGTTTGCAAGACACTCATCCTTTGATATGTGGAAGTAAACCATGAATAAATTAACTTTGGAACTCATTATATACAATTGTGAAAATCATGAACTAGTAATCAAATCTTGAAATATTAAACACATAATCCTCAACTAGCTTATGTTCTTCTTTCATGGATCACATAATTTTAGCAACACTTATCTTAAGCTCAATATTGTAATGATTTTTTTGGTGAAATAACTAGCTAAATACAAAAAGAAAGTGATATGAATATGTGGAAATGAAATAAACCATGTGAATGTGTGACCACTTGAGCTTGTTGGAAACAACCTAGAAAGCAAATTGTCATGAAAATAAGTGAAGCATGTAATTTGGAATGATTATAAATGTAGTAATGAATTGAGCCTATACCATCATACCTTGTAAATTGCATTGACACAAAATATGGTGAAGGATAAGTAAAAATGTCATATGCCAAAGGATTATGTAATATCTCATTTGTTGAATCTTCCTTATTAAGTATTTGATCATAGTAATCAATACATATATCTAGCTAATCCACTATACTCACGATGGAGTTTAAATAATATAAATGATCACGCTCAACATGTACAATAGCTTGATTTGTAGGGGAATCATAGGTATTCATGGGGAATGATGTAAGAGATAAACAACTAGATAATTGCACATTATCTTCACACAAACCAAGTAAATATTGTAAGAGACCCTCATGCAATTTTACTTCTTTATGAATGCTTGAGTCATGTGTTTGCTAAAAATATATATATGTAAAAGATAATTATTTGTTATTTTCCCAAATAATTATAATATGAAAGCATAAAAACTAAAATAGAATCTCCATAGTTATAAAAGAGGCGTTATATAATCATGATGCATAGAATCCTTGAAATACCCCAAGGGCAGGCTACTAGAATGTGAAGAATGAGAACCAAAATCATCATGGATCAAAGATTCATCATCAACATCATGGGAAGATAAAGAACTAGTACTATATTCTTCATTAGATATATCATCAATAGACCATGAAAAAAATGACACATTATTTCCATGAGCTACATGGGGGAAATGACCCCATGTGAAGGTTCAAACATAAACAAGTTATAGTATGTAGATTCACATCACTAGTGATAGAAGTACAATCACCATAAAGCTCATCATTAGGGTAAGAATCATAGATAGGAAACCATTGAGAGAATATATCTTGAAGAGTTTCACCAATAGTATAACCATTAAAAATCACATCATTAGACACGGGTGAAAGTGTAGGGTGTTGGCAAGAAGTTGAGTCCACTTTTTGGCCAAAAAGTGGAAGTGTTTTCCTTGTTTTTCAGAATTTGTCACATTTGACCTTAAAATTTGAAGCACTTAGAGGTGGAATCTTGAAAAAAGTTACTAATCATAAAATGTAGTACTCAGAGTCTAGTTTCCAAATATGTAATTTATTTCAATACCTAGATGATACAAACTGATTTTCAATAGGAATTTCTAAAAACCACTATTTAAAAGTCACTTTTTTTTTACCATACCATGCACGTGTATGTCATCCATATTTTGACCTAAATAATTGTATTTTTCTAAATTCTTTTGGGAAAAGATTTGTAACTCATTGAAGCATGTTTTTTGATATTTTTTTGAATTTTTTTATTAAATTATTTTTTTGTTAAATTTTTATTGGCCATAATTGTCATTTTGAAAAATTGTTGTGTACGTCATTTTTGATTTTTTTTTCAAATTGAAAAGAATTGTGTGAAGTACATTTTCGTGCAATTCGCTTTACAAAAAATATTTTAATAAAAAGTTATTAAAATACTAAAAATCCTTGATATTTCAAGTTTATGGACCAGTTTCATCATAAATTAATTAAAAAATAGAAAATAATCCAATTGTAAAAAAAAATATATATTTGGAATCTACACTGCGTCATCTATAATGAGTTTTAATTTCATAAAAAAATTATGCAAAAAAGATCTTCAGACATATGTCCAAAGTTACTATTTTCCTCTAAAATTGACATGACCTTCAAGTTGCAGGTCAAACCAGGTCCAAAGCTTAGGTTTGGGTCCCCAAGCCTTTTCCCAAACTTAAAAACAAGCCAAAAACTTGACTAAAAATTCAAAGTTTAAGAAATGGGATCTCGTTTTGTAAATTGGGATCCCATTTCTTTTTATTTATTATTTAGACCGTTGAAAACTAAACGAGATCCCGTTTCTTTTTTGACCCTTTTTTAAATTTTTACTGGAAAAATGTTACTGCCAATTCTGCTACTTGAATGTATGGCTGACTGTGACAATTTCACCTAGTTTCTATCAAGTTTTGTCTTTACAGGTCTTCAACTTGCAATTTGAATTGATTTTTTGAAAGGAGGCATCATTGAAACAATTTTTTGAGTGGAATTGTGTTCATTTTCTACTTGTTTGAAGGAGGAACAAAAGAGGAAGAATTTCACTATTGACATTCATTTGTGCTTAATAATTTTATAATCATGGGTTCACAAGCTCATAATAAGAGGAAAGATAGGAAGGTATTGACCCCTAAAGATTGAAGCAAAGAGAGAGAAAGAGGAAAAGAGGAAAAGAGATAGAAAACTGAGGATTCAATCAATGAATAATGCTAAAGCATCCAATTCCAAAAATATTGAAGACAAAAATATTGAGGAGACCATGGTTGTAGAAAATGATAATTTGCAAGAGGTTAATTTGGAAAATAATAAAATTATACAAACTAGTCCTGATATGTCTTCAAATCCCCCTTTCAATGCTATGGAGAATGTTTCAATAGACACAAATCCAAGTATGTCTTCAAATCCACCTTTGAGTGAAATGGAAATTTTGTTTGTAAAAGTTTTACAAGATGCTAGATTTAAGGATGTTGACATTGATAATATTTGTAGAGAAGAAGATTTTATACAAATTGTTGAAAATGAAATTAAAAATAATTTAATCATTTTGTTGAAAATGAAGATGAAAATTGTTTTGTTGTTGAAAATGAAAATGAAAATCATTTGTTGTTGAAAATGAAAATGAAAATCCTTTTGTTGAAAATGAAAATGAAAACCATTTTTTTGATGAAAATGAAAATTGTTTTGAAGTTGAAAATGAAAATGAAAATGAACATGAAAATCCAAGATGTGATGTTGAAAATGAAGTTTTTTTAAAAAAAAATTGAAAGTGATGTTTTGGATAATCTTCCTAACAATATTTCTTGGAGACAAATAAGAATGCATGCTAGTAGATTATACAAATAATTCTTTAATTGTAAAAAACTTTCATTTCAATGTCAACTAATGATGCAATTAATGAGAATGTGGAAAATGAGAAAAGTAATGAAGAAGTTAGGCATTTTTGTTAAACCAAGAAGAAAATATCAATCACTAAAACATGCTATGTCTACTAGTACTAGTTCCAATGAGTCTATTAGAAAAAATAGTTGATCTAAAGATAAGAATGCAACAAGAAGAGCTATAACAACTGCTATAGTTAATAAAGCAACTTTGAATAAAAGAAAGGTAAGCAATATTAGTGAAATTCTAAAAATACATCCTAAAACATTGCTAAGAGCAACAAAGAGAACAAAAAGAATAGAAAATGATCCAATCAACCAATGTTGGAGTTTTAGTGGTCAACATTCGAGGTCTGACATGAAATTGAATGTTGAAATCAAATTTTTGATTCAAAAATATTGCCATGATAATACTAGGGTATCATCTAATGCTAGAGATGTTTTAAAATTAAGAGTGGGGTCCAAAGTTCACGATCCTCATCCAAAACACCTATTAGATATAACACAAACTGAATTTTATAGAAAATTTTGTGGTGATTTAGTGTTACCTGGTAATATTGAAATAAATCAAAGGTCTTTTGAAAAATGTAAAACTTGGTATGTAAAATTAATAAGCAACAAATATCTTGTTGTTGTAAAATGCATATTCAATTTTGTTATTTTATGATATTTTTCGATATATACGTTGTACTTTACATGTACTAACATGATTATGTAGGAATGTGGTATTAATATGCCAGCTAAAACAATAATGGAGTTTATATATCAAGTTTGTTTTGTGAAAGATCTAATGGGAAATTATTATTTTTAAGTTCATGTGTTTCTGGACAATGCACTAATTGTGGAAATCTTTCATTCTTAAGAGTTTGTATCCATGAAAGTGTTGATAATGATTTTGGACAACAATTAGTGGATGTTAAAAGATTTAGGAATGTTGACTATTCTTTAAAAGAAGGAAAAAATGGAAAGCATTGTGATTTAACTACATAAAAATTTAGTGTACATACATTCATATTGAAATTTAAGAGTAAGATTGTACCAAAATATGTCAAACACTCTCAACATACTCAATGGATTGATGGCCAATTTTGTGCATGTAGAAACACATTTCCAGTTGGCACTAAACTATAAGTGGTTGATTTTTTGGAAAACTATACTCTAGCTCCGCAAGAGGAAATCCAATAACAATATTACAATTCGGTGCAAGTGGCTATGTTTGTTCATATTATTTATAGACATGTAGATGATAGCACAAAGGATGATAGAATTTTTTTGAGGGAGTATCATTTCTATTTGAGTGAAAATTAGTTACACTCATTAGAGTTTGTTTAATACTGTTTCAATATATATTTTATACAAATTTAAGAGAAAGAGGAATCCAAATGACAAAACATCTCATATGGTCAGATAATTGTATGAGACAATTCAAGAATGCTCAAATGTTCTATTGGTTAAGTAGGGTTCACAAGGAACATAATGTCCAACATATGTGGAGATTGTTTGAAGTTATACATGTGGTAAAGAAGAAGATGATGGAGTTGGCACCTGTGTTAAAAGAATTCTTGCTAGAGAACAATTGAAATTTGAAGATGTAGTAAAATTTAAAGATGCATGTGGGATTGTGGATTGGTGCAATACAAGATTATCTACACCTGGTTCAAGCAAGTAATCTACAGTTCGATGATTCTTTTGATTGGTTGAATTAGAGAAAATTTTACCTAGACTTGATGTGAGACAATCAATGGATCTACTAAATGGAATTCATTTAAGATTTCAAATGCAAGCACATGGACTATTTGGACAAGGGAGCTTGCATATTTTTTTTAGTTTTTTATTTTAGGAGATTGGGAAGCATGTGAAAATATAGAATGGGTTGAAGAGTGGAAGCAAAGATTGTTGAAACCTGCACAAGCACATGATTAATATGAAAGAACAATTGAAGATAATGATCAAGTGTTTGCATCAGATGACTATGACCATGTTTCAGACCTTGTACAAGAAGGTAATTTAATTCAATTTATTTCACTTAATCAATTCACATGTTCAAACTTTACTTACACCATCATATGTAAGTAAAGGTTGAACATGTAAATCTATTAAGTGCACACAAATATACTCTTCAAGGAAAGATGAACCAAGAGAAGAATATGTAGGAGAATCTATAGAGGAGTAAGGGAATCTCTTCTAATACTTATAAAAGATATTCAAGCACAAGGAAAACATCACAATGATAAGAATATCTTAAATATATTATGAGATATTAGGGTTAAAGTGTTATCATCTTCCATCTCCCAATATGTAAAAGCTTGATGATTCATGGATACTAAAGTAAAAGCCTCTAACAAAAATGAAAAAAACATGTATAAGGTCCATAAAGGATAATTTTTTTCCATTCACTCTACAATATTATTCATGGAACATTTAGAATAATCTATGTCATAAAATAAGGTAAAAGAATGAGTATTAATAAAGTGTACAAATAACTCATTCCATGATTTATGCATGAAGGGAATCTTGAAATGAAGACCCATAAAAATTCACAATGAAAGATATGGCAATGTAGTACAACCAAGAGTTAAAGAGGTAGCAAATAATAAATATCAAAACTATCAAACTAAAAAATTTGAGATATAAAGAAGGTGTGGACAATGATTTTGGATTGCCCACACTTGCTTTAGCTCCTTCTAGGGTTTTTAACCTAAAAGGAGAAAGGAAAATGGGGTAAAAAATACAAATGTATACAATCAAAGTTAATGTAAATGAGATGTATTATGCCTAATTAAGATGTACTAATGCACTAATCTAAAAATAAAATGATTTAATGATGCAAAACCTAAGAAATGCAACTTGTTTGAAAACACATTAAGATATGCGAAAATGCCTAAAAATGATGAAATAATAGAGCAACAATAGAGAGATGCACTTGGAATCTAAAAATTGATGCTAGGAGATTGTGGAATCTTGAGAAATTGACTAGAAATGCTGATTGGGACACTTACACTAGGCAGGGCAACTTAGTCCTAGTTTTAGGAAAACTTGTCAGAATAGGAATCTGCCAAATGGGTATCCAAAAATGTAGAAACCACTTTTTTAGGCCTAGAAGTGGGACTAATCCACTAGTAGTGGTGAATTAGTCCACCTACAAATTTTAGGAATCTGAGGATAGAATCTTGTAGCCTCAAGTCTGCACTTGCTTTTCTGACGGGTGTCCTTACTTGATTTTGTAGAAAACGGGATAAAAAGTGTCTCTAAGCTTGAATTAGGGTTATGTTGACTTGATTGACTTTGATGACTTCCTGAATACTTTTCAACATCTATTTATTTTATAAATCTACCTACAAAGTCTACAAACACACATGCAAAGAGGGAAAAAAGGTTAAGGGTTAGAGTATAGGGATTTACCTTGGTCAAATCCCACTTTGGTAATCAAACCTTTGATAAAGAAATGAAATGGAAAGAGTGATAAAAAAACATGTAATGTCATAAACTTACCAAACCCTAGATATATAAATTTGAAGATATGCAATTAAGTGCTCCAATGGATGACTTGATTATGCTTAGATTACTTGAATGCTTGTAAGATTGAATGCTTAATAAGTGCAAGATTGTAGGAGATTGGAGATGAATGAATGGGGTTAAAATGAGATGAAAAACCATTATTTATACTTGTTCTTACTAAATTTCTTGAAAATAACACATCATAGGTCGACCTCAAGGGTTAGAGGACAAAATTCCACCAGAAAATTGAAATAATTTTGAGTTTTGTGCCAAAAAGGACTAAGTCAAACCTATTGGAAACTTAGTCCCACTTAAGAAAATTAAGTGGGTGTCAGGAATTACAGGGCATTAAATGTTGTCCAATGGGAATATCCTAAAAAAAACACTTAAAAATAGTTGGAATGTGCATTAAGGGGTCATTTAAACATGAGAAAGGGTCAAATTAGTGATGAAAAGTCTAGAAAAGTGTGAAAGTGGGTTACAACACTTTACAACACTTTGAAATAAGACTTGGTAAGTGATACAAATGAGTTATTTAGGTGAATTATAATGAAAGGGTACTAGAAAAGTGTGAAAGTGGGTTGCAACACTTCACAATGTACCTTTACAAGACAACCTAGAAGTCTTAATGATTCACAAGGGTCCAAGACCTAAAGTCAAGCCAAAGTCCATAAGAGAGACTCAAGTGAGCATAAAAATGTCAACTATACATTTTTTGGCGACACAAAAGGTAATAAACCTTAGGTTAAAACCTTAGAGGTGTTTGAATGTTTGACTCACCAAAATATAAAGAAATAAATAATTTCTTTAGATAAAACTAGGTTCAACAATTACAATAAGTAAGACAATCTAATTAAAACTAATTTGGAACTATGACATATCATATGATGGAATTTAGAAACCTAGAAATTAAAAGAGGTGAAAGTACTTAGTTAATTTTGGTAGTTGATAGATATTTTCTATTATTTTCATTATAGATATGAAATTTTAAACTAAAATAATTTATTCTTAGATGAATTGGAGGTAGAATGATAAAATTTGAATTGGGTTGTTTTTGAATTTGGCTAGGGTTGTATTTATGAGTATGAAAATGAACCAAATTAGATATATGAGTGTGGATTTGAACCCTTTGCACAAAAGTGAATGTCAAATATCATATATGAGCTTAAGCCTTGCATAGATTTTGTATCTACAAACATAGATTCACCTAAGTACTTAGACCTACAATCATAAATCAGTAGAGTTGATAATTTTTTTTGGAGATTTTGCTAGGATAGAATTAGTTCTCCTTTGGTCAAATCCCTAGGGTATTGATTTCAAGACTTGGAAATGAATGAAGATGATAGGGAATTATGTAGAGTATGCCTTAGATGTTGACATAATCAAGAGATGCAATATATATGATTTGATAATGCTCTTTGAATGATTATGTAAGAAGGAATAAAAGCTAGTTGGTTATGTATAAATGAATTAGTGTTAGTGCTTGAATACATCTACATCTATTTATTATGTAGATAGCAAGGAACTAGTATTGGTTTCAAGACTTTTGGAAATGAATGAAGATAGTAGGTAATTATGTAGAGTATGTCTTAGATGCTAACATAATCAAGAGATGCAATATATATGCTTTGATAATGTTCTTTGAATGAATATGTAAGAAGGAATGAGAGTAGTTGATTATGCGTAAATGAATTAGTACTAGTACTTAAATACAACTGCAAAGATGGCAAATGAAAAGTTTCACACTTTGAGTCAACACATAACAACTAGTTAGAATAGTTGAATCAACCCCAACTTTGACTTTGAATTTTGAAAGTTTGATAGTCATTTTCACGAGCTACACATTTGACCTACATAAATCCCATAAATTATAAATATGCACCTAGACAGTATACAAATAAACTAAAGATCAAAATTGATTCCTAAAAATAAATATAAAAACAATTTATGTAAAACTCAAATTATATATTAATTTTAAACAAAAAAAATATCACTTATAAACTTATCATTACATAAAACATAAAAAAAAATATTTTAAGTTTAAATGAAATAAAAAATTGGGCACATGAAACACACATCCTTCTATGCTTTTGTAAAAACTTAAAATAAAAAAATCTTCAAACTTGCTTGACGATTAGGAGTGTTTTTCTTTTAAATATATATAAATACAATTTATTTTATTTCTAGATAACGTTTGCGTGTTTTACATATTACCAGTATGCCATCAACGAGCGGATTGTAATGAAATCCATGATGGTATCTTAAGTGATTGAAACGCTTAACAAACAAAAATAAATAAGTAATAATAATAATAATACACATAAATTTCTTCTAATATTTGAGAAAAAGTGACCAAACTTAATAATAATGGTAGAAAATAACACCTTAGAAATATATTTTAGGTAAATAATAATGAAAAACAAACCATATCTAGGATACTCTAATTGATATATAAAAAAAAATTGATGGAAGAAATTATTTTGTCATGGTATTATAGAATACAGTTGAAGTCAAGAATCCTCATTTGGAAAGCTAGGTGGCTGTCACTGGTAGGTAGAATTCATCTAATTAAATCAATTTTTCCCTCAATCCCCAATTATTTCTTAGTAGTTCTTAAAGCTCCTACTTCCGTTATTTTTGAAATTGAAAAGATCTTTTCTATGGAAAGGAAATATAGATGAGAAAAAAAAGATTCCTTTGATCTCTCTAGAAAGCTTGGCAAAAGGAAAAAAGCAAGGTGGGGCAGATATTCAAAATATTCTCTAGAGAAATAAAGCATTTGGAGTCAAAACTTGCATGGAGAATGATTCTAATCCAAATGCCAAATGGTCTCAAATATTGCAATCCAAATACCTAGATAATGTGAATCCAACAAGAATATTTACAGTGGTAGACCCTCCCAAGGGGTTTGCTATTTCAAACTTTATTATAAGTAACAAAAGCTTAGTTACAAAATACTCCACGTGGGAGGTAAATGATGGGTGAAGTGTAAAATTTTGGGTAGACTCATGGAATGGGAAGCCACCATTGTTAGCCAATCAAGATCTTCATGAGACAAGAGCAATTTTAGCTCCTACTTGGCGTGAAAACTTTATTGATTATATTGAATCTTCAAATCCACTATTAGGTAAAGTTAGCTGGAAAACACCTCTAGAAAGCTTATTGAATAAAAACCAATTGATCTTTTCCATAAGTGTTTGCAGGAAAGAATAGTTTACTTATCCCCAAAGCCAGATAGGTTAATATGGTCAACTTCAAAAAGTTGGTTCATATTCAGTGAAGGAAGGCTATGCAACATTAGCACAGTCTAAATATTCCTCTAAGCCTCAACGAACATTTTCCTTCTATTGGAACAATAAAGTCCTTCCAAAATCAAGTAGCTTTGTATGACTTGCTTTGCAGAAAAGAATTTTGACTAGTGATTGTCTAGTTAAGTTAAAGATTGCAGATCCTTTTAAATGTCCACTATGTGAAGTAGAATTTGAAATAGCAGATCATCTGTTTGTGCAATGTAATATAGCAGACTAATGTTGGAACTTCATTGAAGGAAAGCTTCAACTTTCCATTCCATTGCCAAATTCTTTATGGGATCTCTTCCAATCTTGGCTGGTCTTGAATCGATCCTCCTTTTTTGCATTCATTTGGTTCATCATCCCAACTCTTGTAATTTGGAATATTTTGTGGGAATGAAACATGAGAATCTTCAAAAAAATCAAGTCACCAATAGAATTGGTGCTATTGAAAATAAAAAAGACAATCTTTGAAGGGGTCAACACATGTGTCCAAAGAGAGAAAATCATAAAATCTTCCTTTACTAGTTGGGATATCCTTATTTTGAAAAATTGGGTTTATATTAGACTTCCTTTTGATGACATCCTTTTCAAGAATGCCATTATGAAGGTTGATAGGTCTTCGGTCAAATGGACTCCTCCCCAAACTGATTTTGTTAAACTAAATTTTGATGGGGCATCTAAAGGTAACCCAAGCTTGTCAGGTGCAGGGTTTTGTATCAAAAAAGCTTCAAGTATAATCCTGGCAGTGTCCTCTGTTCAATTTAAAATTAGTACAAATAATTATGTAGAGGCTCAAGCTTTATTATTGGGTTTGGAATTGGATATTTAGTTGGGTTTCTCAAAGCTTCACATAGAAGGGGATTCTCTAATAATCATTAATGCAATTAGGGAAAGAAAAATTCAAAATTGGAATCTCAATTATGTATTAAATAAAGTTTGGTCACTCTTAGATAAGCTTGAGACTCCAACTATAACACATGTTTACTAAGAAGGTAATAGGGTAGCGGATTTTATTTCTCGGTTAGGAAGCAACAATACAAAGATTAGGGAAATTGATGACTTAAATGTTCTGAATGCTTTTCCCCAATTGCTTAATTTAATCATGCATGATGCCGAGTTCAAATAGTTTAAATTTATTATTGACTAGGGAAATGGATAATAGCAGAAGGATCCATATCAACGCTTTCATCAAATCTTCATTGTTCATTTTTTAACATGTGTTTCTAATGCTTCAACATTCAAAGTGTAGGGTTCCTATCAGGCATTGTAATCCCATGTGCAAATCTAGGTATCTGTGGAATTGAAGTACATTTTTTACACATTTTTCTTGGTTCTAATTGAAAGGTCATATATATGGAGAAAGATTTGTAGACTCCCCCACACATTGGTGTAAGGTCTGTTTCATATGCCATTTCTTAAATGAAATTTGAAAACTCCTTCACACATTGGTGTCAGATTTGATTGATAGGGGATATCTTAAATGAAATTTTTACATTCCTTGCAAGGATGACATACTTGGATTGAGTCTCTAAAATTATGGAAAAGAAAACTACCAAATTTGTTGCCAGTTTTCCACCAAAGGTTAGCTAAAATTTTAGCCTCTCCCAATTATGAGATTGCTTTATAATGATTACATAAATGTATTTGAATTTGTGTGGATACCTCATCTGGTACAAAGGTGGAAACTTATCCATTTGCTAGCTGGAATACCAACAACCATTTTAAAAGTCAAGGCTCTTCAAGCATGTCTTCCTTGCAAGGTTGTATCTTCAGAAAGCTTTGTCATAAAAAGCATGCGACACTTGCTTTTAAAGCCATCACTTTCTTGTTTATTTTTAATATTCATTGCACCAGTGAAACTGAAGTTTGAAGTGGGTCTGGATATATATGTGCTAATGGAACTTAGCAAGTTTCGAGTGAGAAATTTCAAGGTACCGGTGTAGACATGCAAAATTTACATTTGATCAAGTCCATTCATCAATTGAACTAGATATTGCGTTAGATCCATTTATCACCTTTAATCCATTCATTAAATAATCTCATTTATCAAATAAACATTATCATTCAACCTTCATCTTGCATCATCCATTTAATTAAATAAATAAGGACTTCATTTAAATCAAATCCTAAATCATATTTCATCCTTTTCTAATTTAAATAAATTAGAAATCAAAGTCCAAAATGTCAACTCACCTAATCAGCATTAAATCAGCATAATCATCATCTAATCCTAATCTAATGCTAATCCCATCCCACTTGCATTCTCTAGATATCTCCACTTGCACAATAAATCAATTTTATTGATTTATTAAAACCTCATTTTCTCTCAACATGAGAAGTCAAACAGAGCATTTATTGCTCTTCTTTCTTGTCCCCCTCTCAAAATTTATTGCAAATTTGAATTCAAAATTTCCCCCTCTTGGGCACTCTTCCCAAATCTTGCACATACATCAACTAATCACATGATGGCAAGTGTCCTCAACTCATTGGCTTGTTTTTGATCCCACATTGGTCCCTCTTCAACACTTAGCATTTTGAAAATCCTTAAATAGAGGCTTCATCTCTTATCAAATCCTTCACAATCTCCACAATTTTAGGCAAGGTTACTCTCTTCATTTGAGATTTGATCTTGTTCATCATCATTCCACCATCTTCATAGCATTTCATCATCTTGAGCTTTTTATCAAGGATTGGGAAAGGGTCACTAGCACATGTGACACCAATCCAATATGAGATAGAGTTGGATTCTTGCTTCTTTGTGCTTTCATTTAGTTTAATTGATATTTTGTTGTTTGGATTGCATTATGAAGCATGATTCAATATTTCATATGGATTCTATATCTATTTTGCTTGATTTAACAATACTCATGCTAGTTTGTTTTTGAGCAAAATGCAGATTTAGGGTCTACATTTGGCGCTTATCTATTTTGCTTGATTTAACAATCCAGAAAGCATTTATCTTCCTCAAGCACTGGATCACCAGTCACAAAAGAAGGGAGTGGAGTAGGTTCCAGTTCTTTCTTGTATACTTTTTGCATTTCCTCTGCAACAGCAACTGCTAGTGCATCTGGTGGGCTTCAAATGGTGGATTGTAAGAACACCCAGCTTCGAATCTCAAATTTTTGCTGGAAGAATTGGAGGTTTGGCATTGGGCTGCTTTTGTTTTTTTCTTTGAAGAAGGAATAGGAGCTATAAAGGAATTATTTTGCAAAATGCTATCACAGTGAAGAACCCTGCTCCGGTATTCCTCAATCTTCCTCTTAATAGAAAAATCTTTAGATTGTCTACGTAAAAAAAAAAAAAAAGAGAGTCGCTAGAAATCTGAGTGAGAGGACCGCCGCTGCTAGCATCTTTGTCATTATCAATTTGTATAAATTAGTTTTGTTTGTTTGAATCGGTCTAGAACTGTGGATTGCAGATGCTTATTCAAAATCTTTCAAGGCGCGAAAAATGAGTCATTAAAGAAGCTCTAAGAAAATTCAAACTTCACCTACCTTAGTCACTGTTTATTTGGGCTTTTACTACTTGATAACAACTTTCTCGCGTCTGTCATCATGAAATGATCAGTTTACATCAAGTGATTTTATCTACACTGATCTTCTCTGATATTTTATCTATTTTCTTCGCATATTTTATGTGCTTAAATGGTCAGAGTGGTTATGGAACTTGTCTTAACACCTGCCAATGGCATTTGCTTGAAACACCTAAAGCTTCTGCCGCCTCCTTTGGCATTCTATTGAACAGTCCGCGCACCTTGTCTATGCACCACGTTTTGGCGCTAGAAACATCTAACATATTTTTATTTTTTTCAAGTTTCACGTCTTTTTATGGATGTCCATACACCTTTGACTCAAGTGTTTTGAATTTGTTTTGTGCAGGTCTGGTGATCATTGCATTCCATGAGACCACATCCTCTTGAAGCATTCTGTGAAACAGTTCACAGGCCCTGTCTATGCTTCCACATTTCAATACTGTCAAGTAGTTCGCATGCCTTGTCTATGCTGCCACGAGCCTTGCCTATGCGACCACATCTTGCGTACGTATCTGCCAAAGCAATGTAGTGCTGTAATCTGATAGCACTGCCACTTTATACTATTTGCTTACTTTGTTTCAAGCGCCCATTTTGGAATTGGCGGGTGGAACGTGGGAAGCACGGTGGAGTTATGATACATCCCTGTCAGTTGCATTCGCTTAAAAGTTGCCCATGCATTGTCGGATCTGGAACTGACAGTTGCATTAATTTAAGTTCTCCCTTTTGAGGACTGCGAAACTCCATTATCTTATACCTTTCAATCACATTTGCTTGAAGTTTCATTATGCCTTTTGCTTCTTCTGCGCAGATTCTCTGACCTTACTAATTGTGTAATCCCAAAGTAAATATTGGAGGGTGCGATTTGTGTGGTGGAACTTAAAGATCTGGAGGGCACGGTTTTTGGAAGAGCTTAAAAGTCTTCTTCGCAGATTCTCTGACTTTACTAATTGTAGATTACTGTGACTTGAATGCTTCACAGTACTACTGCTGTGGAATTCAATTTCGCGCCTGCCAAATGAGTTAAAATATCTTTTATATTATTGTTTTGACATAACTTGTCCGCTGGTTTCACACCTGCCAATTTTCTTTCATTTGAAATTTCTCTTAATTGCAAGAGGTGAAAGTCAAACATTGATTGAAAAGTTGATGATAAAGGCGTCTAGTCTATCTCCATAAATTCAAGCAAAGGTTGTCATATCAAAGAATCCAAATGAAAATGGCAGATGGAAGATGTTGTCTTAAACGCTAAAGGCTGCCATATCTTGTGCTAAGTTTTTTATTTTTAATTTATTTTCTTTATGTTATCTTAAATAATGTCTTAAACTATTGTCCTATGATTTGTTTTTGTAAATAGGTACAAACGATCAAAAAAAGACAACCAAGGTACAAACGAAGGAAAAGCGAAGGCGAAAAGGTACAAGGAAAGCGAAAAGTCAACAAAGAGAAGGCTATCAAATGAAAACCAAGGAGGGGAAATTCTTTTTTTGAAAACACAATGTGTTTTTAAACACTTTAGTGTTTGATCAACACTACCTCATGAAATTATTTTTCTTTTCATTTTAGAACACTAATTTTCATTTGGGTCTAAAATGAACAATTTGATTTTCATTGCAAGGGGCTTAAAACAAATTTTAGGACAAACTTACTAGAGTTCGTTTTGGGTTAAAAATTGAACAAGCAATCTTCATATTTCATTTGGTGCTTAAAATGAATTCACAATTGCTTTGAAGGGTATAAAACAAACAAGTGTTTGAATTGTGTGATTGTCTTTTGAGTACGCATCCTCTCCCCTTGCGCTTCGTCCGATCTAGGGTGCAAGAGAAACACTCAAAATACATTTTATTGCTTTGAAACACTTCAATTTGGGCTTAAAAATTGAACATCTTGTGCGAGTGTGAGTAGGGGCATCTTCACGTACATTCTCTTTCTTTGTGCCATCAAAGATCGATCGAGTTACGGATTGTGTCTTTGCTTGCTTTTGTTTATCTTAGAGGGCCTCGCCTTTGGGAAAAGTACTCACCCAAGCGCGACTCAACCGTAACACTCTAAAGCCAAGAGTATTTCCAGCCGGGATATGAGGGTTTTGGTTAAACGCATAATCACCTGGGTTCGACAAGATGGATCCAAAAGGGACTCTTGCCGTATGGGTCAATCTCCATAACGGAAAGTCCTTACTAGAACCCATGTGCTAGAATTTTCCAAAATCCTTAATCTATTTGTTGGTGCAAGAACAGTCATTCTAAAGTCACCCCACACTCTCTTCGGTCTTCTAGTAGAGATGGAAAGCACGCCATGGGAGTTTCATGGGTGTTGATGCTTGGCTGCCAGATTGGCGTTAATGAGCCCGTGGAGGGGAGCTAGTAGGGTCAAGCATCTAACCATCCACTAGAGATAAGCGTAGCTGGACTTGTCAAGTGGGAATCCAACAAATATTGTCTTACACATCCATAGGGCTTGTAATTATTCTTTGTTTGAAAACATAGTGTGTATTCGAAAACATTTTGAAACAAACATTCAACTGATTCTCAAAATTTCAAACCCTCTTTAAGACAAATATCATTGACTCAATCCATATGTTACTGCTTTCCCTGGATTCACGTTAGAGGTTCTAAGCATTGGATTATACCTCAATTTGTCTTCTTGAGTAAACAATAGGAAAACCCTTGCCTTAAGTTCATTAAATTTCCACATAAAATATCTTGTGGGGTTTAAAGAAATTAAGACATTGGACATCTTAGTTTGAAACTTTAATCAAGAGTGTGTTTGTGGTAAAAAGAATACACTAAGCAAAGATAACAAATTGGACCCCACACATGTGCTTGATATCTCTTGGTCATATTGGTCTTTTGATTGCTCTTAGAGAAAAGTGTGTTCTTCAATACCTTGGCCTAGTAAACAAAGTCTCTCTAAGTCTTTTAGGATCAAATCAAACACTTCATCCATCTCAAACATTTATCAACATCATCCCACCAAAACAACTTTAGATCTTTGCAAACATCATTTTAGACTTGGGTACATCCTTAAACCAAATCAAAGTCAATTGTTTAATTAGGTGTGTGGGAATGCATCCTTTCTCATACATCTAATTGAATTAGCAAAACCTTTTGAACAAGTTCATCCTAAAGATAACATCCAACATCTTAGGGTTTACAAGTTCATCATCCACATCAAACAATCAAAATCAAAATCCCTAAGTCTAGCATTGATTCAAAGTTCCTAAACGTTCATCACTCATATCATCCACCTTTCATTCTCCATATCGTCATTGGTCCTAAGAACTCTAGAGGTCACTTTTGTAACAAGGTCAAAACACAAGAAGAACATGGAATATAAACTTGATCCATACATCTTGGGTAATCTAAATCAGTTGAATCTTCAAAGCCTTGCAATGCCTATCAATTATCAAAGTCCATACATGGGATCATTACCTTCGACAAATGTCAATGGTACAACAAGTGTGAGTATGCCCAAGTCAAAGTTTGGAACACATTTCCCAATGATAGATCTAAGTCCAAACCTACAAATCCACCAATCAAATAATCAATGCATGAGCCTTGAAATGAACAATGTCATTCCACCAAATCCCTACAAACCAAATGTGGATGTACCAAGTGCAACTTTTCGAAACATGAATCCTAACTCGAAAAAATTTGGAAAAATGATTCCCAATACCAACAATGTTCATCCTATCATGCCAAATCTAAACATCATCCCAAATCAGAACATTATCCAAAGTCAATTTTCCCATAATCCCATTCAAAAACCACAAGCATGCATGCCAAAACTACTTGAACACAAGCCAAATCAACTATCTCAAGTGAATCAAGATCAAAATCAAGAACAAATTTGGCGAGATCAAATTGCGGAACTTTCCAAAATAGTTGAGGCATTGCGCCAAGGGAAATCTTCACCACCATTACCTACATCATTTCTTGGTTTAGGGATTCCCCCTTTACCTAACACCAATCACGCCATCCAAATCAATCCACCTAATATCAATCAAACCATCATGACAAATCCTTTGAATATACCATCGACATCACACCAATGGATGGTATCTAATCAAACACCAACGTTGATCCCAACCAATCAAAATACAGTCTCCCAAAGACCTATCACTTCGGTCATTCCAACCATCACTATCCCTTCAGTCATTCCAAACACCACTATCACACCCATCACATCTCAACCTCTCACTACCATGATCAATCCAAGCATATCTCAAACACTTGTCACTACATCCAACATGATTTTAAATCCACCACCATCCCCACCACCACCAATTTCCACCACATCAATCCAATACGATGCGACATTACAAGCTGCTTTTCAAAAGGGATTCCAACAATATCTAGCCATGCAACAAGCAACACAAGCTCAACAAGTGCAACAATCCTTTCAAGTTTCCCAAGCCTCTCAAGCTACCCAACCAACACGAGCACAAACACAAAAGATGACAACTATTGAAAACAAGGATCAAGATCAATCCATCATTGAGTACACGTTTACTTCATCCAATGATCAAATCGACATATTTCAAGAGTCACTTTTGAATCACGATCAAAATCCACCAACAAAACTTGACAATGAGCCAATTCTAGAAATATCAACATCACTTGATGCTATGGTCGAATACATTCACAATCTCTCCATCGCAATTGTCGAAAAAAATGATCAAAACCTCTCCATCAAGGAGCATATTGAGGATGTATCTACACAATCTGATGATCAATTCACCATACATCAAGAGCCACTTTTTAGTGATCTCTTTCAAGGAGTGTTAGGGTTATTTGATCCTATTGACATAATGCACAATCAGTTCACCTATGATCATGTTGAAAATGTCTCTACATCGCCTTACGAGCTAGAGGACATATCTCAAGAATTTATTCCAAAGCATGATCAAAATCTTTCACCAAAGTCTAGCAATGGTCGTTTTCAAAACATGTTGATCCCCTTTGACCGCATGGTTACAGATTTTGAAAGAACCCTGAACTCGACACTTGAGGATATTGAGCCATTCCCCATGCCTAATGTCGACATCCAAAAGTCCTTTGTAAGAAATACATCCTTTGAAGCTGCCCCATGTCAAGAACTTGATCCAAAACATGTTGAAAGCAACTCCAAAATTAATCAAGATCAAGAATTTGTATCTTCAAGATACTACAATAATCTAATGAACACTCTCTTATCCATGCAAGATGATCATATCCATGTAGCACATACTCCTCCATCTACCCATGAGATGCTTTCTACAGATGGGCACGTAGATGATCTTCATCTAGAACAAGATTTTGCTACACAAAAAGAGCAGATTATTAACTCCTACAATCAATAGAGTTGTCAACATCAAGATCAAATATGTCCCAAACTCAGATTGAGGACATAATGAATAAAGATATCCATCATTATCCGTTGAAGGAAACAAGTTAGATAGAACATCCAGAGTTAGCAAAGCGGAAAATTGAAACAATGTCATCTACAGTGGTCATTTGTCAGAGCATGTTTACTGAAAAAGATATCTCAAAACAAGCAGAATCAAAGCATGACGGTACTACTTCTACCATATTGGGGGCAACTTCGTCTCAAGCAAACGTCAACATAGGGAGCACAAAGAGTCCTTACGATGAAGTTAGTGTCAATACTACAACCAACCACGTCACGAATCTTCATCCACCCATCACCCCATCCATGAATTGGGACCAACTTCGAAGAAAAAATTTGAATCAAAGTATGAAGAACATTATCAAAGCAAAAGAAGCTGAGAAGCATAATGGACAAATCAAATACAAATGGATACCAAAGAATACAAAGAAAGATTATCCCTATCAAACTCCATCAGTCAAAGAAACTATGGGGAAAAATAAAAGAGGGAAAAGTATCCATCAAGAATGTCCGCAAAAGAAAAAGAAGGCTTTTCAAGCGACGTACAAAGTGTATCAAGCAGTTGGTCCTAATCTACTCCACACTCACAGATCCACACCCACTCACGCTCATCCTCCCAAGCCTGGAGAGCTGTCCCAACCCACAACCAATCCATCTCTCATCCCTAAACACATTCCATCCACGCCTCCACACATAATATCCAATTCTTACATTGACCGTGTATTGGCAACGACCCTTCATCATAAGGATTCTGAAGGCACTTTATCACGATGTGCGCACCAAGACAGAGTTAACTCCGGTATCGACGAAGCAGATCAGGAATCTCAAAAGTTATATTCAAGTGGACGTATCTTAGCAAAGCAGCTCCTTCAAGCAGGATATCGATGGCACATTATGACAGGGCATCTACATCAGCAACACCTTGGGTATGCATTCAAAGATGAGCTTAAAAATCTTCAAAAATCAAAAATCAAAAAGCAAAAATCCAAAAATCAGAAAAAAAAAAAAAAAAATGCATTGAAATAAGAAGAGAAAAAAATCGCCCTTCTGTTGAAAACCACTATGGTGGCGCTTTGGCAAGACTGACTCATGATGAAAAACTCCTCGCAAACAGGTCATGTGTAGAATCGAGCATCTGCGTGCGCTAGTTCACATGAAAGCATCTCATCCCATCTGTAATAAATCCAGCATTCCATCCATCTTGGCCATAATAAATCCATGCATCCATGAACCATTTATCCAATCCATCTACATCTATCTCAGATCCATCATCTTAGTTATCTTGATCTCGATGAGATTTTGGAGCACACTTTATGCTTGCTTATGGTAAACATCTTGATATGGGTCATTTTCATTGGTCCTATCCTATCCAGCATTATATGAGCTATGAAGCATTATCCAAATGAGCATTCGTTATCCGAACACCTTATCTTATCGCAAGATAATCCATTTCCCTCCATCCATACACTTATCCGAGCATCCATCCATCACATTCAAGACATTGCTAGACATTGGGGGTAGATATATACATCTTGCTTCAAGAATAAATCTTGGTCTATATCCTTCACCTTATGTGGCGATCCGAACATTGGAAAACATGAAATCAAACTGGTCAAAGCATTTGTGAGCCATAATCTGAATCACTAGCCCAGGGTATATTTTGACGAGAACATATTCCTTATCAATCATCATCTTTCATCGAACATCAATCCAAAAAAATCACTATCAGTCGCATCTAGGTTGCACTTCAAACGTCAACATCACATCATCTAAAACATCTTTTGTTTCAAACCAAGCTTCATCAAACATGATCAATCAAATCTAATAAAAAAAACATCATCTCAGGATATCCTTGTGTTGCTTAACACTATCCTTGCATTGTCGTGTATCCTCGACAGTGTTATCATTATCAATCCTAATCAATCCAGTCCTTGCATTGTTGTGTATCCTCAACAATGTTATCATCAATCCCAATCAATCAAATCGTTGCATTGTTGTGTATCCTCAACAATGTTATCATCATTATCAATTCATTGATCTGATCAATCAACCTGAGCTTGGTCTTCAACAAAATCCCAAACAAAGATTGATATCGTCACATACATATCCATATCCAAATCATCAAAATCATGCGAAAAATCCAAAAACATCCAAAACATCAAAATCCAAAAACATCCAAAACATCAAAATCCAAAAACATCCAAAACACATCAAAATCCAAAAAACACTCAAAAAGCAGAAAACATCAAAAACATTGGAATCCGAACTACGTCGTCTCTGAGCTTAAATGTAGGCAAGGCTAATCTTTGATCAGCCCCTCGGTGACATCAAAATCCAAACATTTGAAAAAATATCAAATCCAAAAACATTCAAAAAAAATCAAAATCCAAAACATTCAAAAAATCAAAAATCAAAACACCAAAAATAGCCTCAAAACATTCCAAAAATGTCAAAAAAAACATCCAAATATTTGAAAAAAAAATCCATCCGTCTCATTTCGCTTTCACCCGCAATAATCAATCATCCATAATAAATTGATCGTCACCTTCATCCTTCGGCAAAACAAACAGAAACAATCATAGCAGTCAGCAATAGCAAACTTCAATCGTAAAATCTAAATCGAAACAGCAAACCGTTAAAACAAAATCAAACTCTTGATCAGTCGCAAACATGTCAGTCAACCTTATATCAACAGCCTATCAATCAACTTATCAACCACCATCATCCTCCACAATGCATGTCCTAGGATATATCGTTCCGACAATGGGCATCATTTATTGATATCACCTTGGATTTTTATCCTATCAAAACAAATCCCTTTGGCTAGAGGTATGAAGAACATTGGCTTGTTTGTGTACTTGATCTTTTCTTTTGATTTATCTTATTACGCTCATTCCAAGGACCTCTCGATGATATCCAAACGAAAGATTTAGAGAGATAGGAATGGGGCAACGATCATTATTATTTTGTCTGCTGTGCTTGTTGGACGCTCTTGTAATATAACTTGGCGAATACTTGCTTTGCTAGGTACGCCCTAGCAAGGTTTCCGTATGTCATGTAACGCGAATTCTATCCGCTTTGTTGAGTCAAAGTCCAT
>VDFB02029394.1:0-69784 GCA_007258455.2 Sequoia sempervirens | reverse complement strand
GAAGAAATAGAACATTGCTAAATTTCTTTGTTTCTTCTTCAGGTGATTGTATTTCCTTAAATCCATCGATTTAGTGATTAAGATTTTTAAATTTCTACTTTATTGATTAATGTTAACATTTCAAATTTCATTGTATCTTTCTTAGGTGGCACAATTTTCTTGAAATCCATTCAAAAAACACAAAAAAAAAGGGAATTCCTTTATGAGGTTTTGGAAGGAGTCTTGGCCAAGGTGGGTGAGGAAAATACTGTACAAATGGTTATAAATAGTGGAGCAAATTATGTTACTGTAGGTATACATTTCATGGATAGCACCCATTTTTATTTTGGACTCATTGTTTTGACCTCCTTGTGTTGCTCATTTTTTTGACCTCATAGTAGAGGATTTTGGCAAAATCTTGTGGATCAAATCATGTGTGGAGCACGGTAAAAATATTTTCAAATACATATACAACCATGTTTGGGCCTTCAACCTAATGAGGAAATATATGAACAAGGAGGAGTTGGCTCGTTTTGGAATAAGCTATTTTGCAACAAACCTTTTTATGTTGTAATTAAAATTTTTAGTCAAAGGCTGCTTTAAAGCAAATGTTTGTTAGAGAGTGGTCTACATCATTGTATGCTAAGACCAATGCAAGGTTTGATGTGGTTGATTAGAATTTTGATAAGCATAGTCTCGAGCTTCCAACGAAAGAAATTGTAGAGGTTAGTTCATATTTGATATTTACATTATATTGTTCTTCCCATTTCTATTCTATTTGTTTATCTTTGTTCACACTTTTTTTTATCAATGTTTAATAATAATTGTAGCTCACAGAGCCTTTAAATGGAGAGAAGGTTGCAATGGGTTGTATATATTAAGGCATGGATAGGGCTAAGAAGACCATTAAATTCATTTATATTGGGGTTGAGGATGCGTATTGTTCTTTCTAGGGCATCATTGATTGACGATGACACCTTTAGCTTCACAAATCTCTACATGTAGTTTTCTATTTCCTACATCCAACATTCCAATTTTGTCCATATTTCAAGGTTGATGAGGAGGTTTGGAGCTGGCTTTGGTACCCAATTCTTAGCTTGGAGCGAAGATAATATCTAAGATTGAGATATATAGACTTGCACAAGTGGACCTCTTTGCACAAGACATATTCAAGATAACTTGGTTGACATTGCAGCAAGGTAAATTTATTGAGGGTGTAATTTAAGTTGGATTTTTTATTTTATTTTTATGTTTGTTGAAACTCAAAGTTGGACAATTAGATTGAGTTTTTTTTTCTCATTTTAGATTCATGGTAGGAAAGGCTTGGTGCTAAGGTGCCAATCTTAAGAGGATTGTATTTTGTGTATTGAGCTAACAATGTAGTGTCTTAGGATGCAAGTGCAATTGGAGTATGTTTTATAGCACATTCACTCCAAAAACTACAATAGGTTGTTGATGCAAAGGTTGAATAATCTTGTTTATGTTCATTACAACCTTTACCTCCATCACAAACAAATCTAGGGCACAAACTTATCTCCCTTCACTTAAAAGGAGGTTGATCCATAGTCAAATTGGATCATCAAGGTTGATGATCTCGTATTTAGTGAGGAAGACTTTGTATGGGTTGATAAGGTAGATCTAGAGGTAGAGATGGTAGCTATGGCAAAGGAGGATAAAGTATGAGTCCCTTTGATGTTGTTGTTGGTACATAGGCGGATATCATGGCCACATCATCATTGAGGACCTATCTCAGATGCTTGTGTAGGAATGTAATGTCCCCTTCTCGTCAGTAATCAGTTCCGTTGCTCATCAACCTATTCCGGAAGCCCGTAGGCTTGTTGAGGTAAAATTAGGGTTTCCATGCTTGGAGGTTTTGTGGCATTTCTTGGTGTTTACTATTTATAGTAAATACTATTTTTGGCAGTGGTTCAGTTGACAGTGCTTTAGTATGTTCTTTTCTTGTTGGAGCAGTTGGTAGTTCTGGTGCAGCTTTCAAAATGTAGTATTTGTTGGCATTTATTTAATATAAGGCAATTAATCTTCTATTTTCTAGTTGACCCCATGGCCTAGTGAAATCACTTTAAGTTGTTTTAAAAAGTGGGTCATTGAGGGTATGCCTTCATAAAGGAGTTTAATAATTTTTAAATAAAGTTTTTATGTTGCCTTGAAGTGGGGTGCCACCCTTGAGGAATTATGAAATTTTGGAAATTTGAAAAGTTTCTTCTTTGTCTTTTGGCGTGCCTTGAAGGGAATTTGAAGAGTTTTCTCCTTTTCTATAAAAGTGAAGCTTTGCTCTAGCATTTGGTATCCATTGTTTAAGCTATCGTTATGCTGTCAAAATGACATTGTGAATATTTCTTCGAGGGATGCTTACCTCCTAGATTTCAACCAATTTCGTGTTTGCAAGACAACACCTAGTTGGTATTATTGCTGCTTCTCATCCAGACTAGCAGATTGAGCCTCATAATTGAAGTTTTTGATGATATTTCCAGTTTTGGAGTTGCTGATATAGTCATGGCTGAAAGTCGATTTCACTTGCAGCTCTTATGGTGATTTTTATTTGGTGATGGGTGTTTGATCAAATGACTTCTATGCCTTGGGCGACCCCTCTCATAAGTTTGCAGATTTTAGTTTTGAGTTTCTGATTTTATATGTCAAAATCGCCTGTTAAGGAGGGCCGTACCATTCATGGGAGCCTTGGGATTCGTGCAAGAATTATGTATTGAGTTTTGATGCTGATTTATGACCTGATTTTGGGCGCCAACCTCCTAGAAGGCTTCTGCAAAAGACTTCGCTCAATTCGAAGGTATATTGAATGAGTTATGAACATTTCCTTGGTTTCACAGTTGCTGGTTTACACTTTCAGTTTGCTGGTTTTTGTAATCAAATTCTTTTAAGTTCAGTTTTAGCCTTCAGTTTCCAGTATTTGAGTGTTGAAACATTGAGAGAATTCTTCTTTACATATTAGAATTGTTTGCAATCATTGTAATACTGGTAATTTGCAGAATTCTTAATTGTAAGGTTGAGCATTAGTAGTACTAATCCAACCAGTTTGTTTTGGCTGCAATTACTTGTAATTTTCTAAGCAAACATTAATTACCCCTGGATGGTTTACCGCCAATGTGGAGAATTGAACTTGTATCTCTTTTTGTACCCACTATCAAGTGGTGAATCCACACTCCTAAGTGGATGCCCGCCGTAGCGGATGAATTAGTAGTTGGAGTTCTTTTCTATGGCTGGTTATCCGCCTAAGTTTCTTTAAATTTGTAATAAGTACTCCGCCATATGTTAGCACCTCGCCCTTAATGGGATCTTGAGTGCACATTCTTGGTGTTGAGTTTTATCTTCAGTTTCCAGTTGCATTCTATTTTTGTATCAAGTTTGGATACTAGGGATCCTCTGACCAAATGCCCGCCCCTCTTCCTTAAGTGGTTTTAGGGCGCATTCTTGGTTAGAGCTGCTTTGATAGTGTTTTGGATTTGGCGCTAATGCTAATCAAGTTGGCCAAGTGTTGATGATTGTGTAAAATTGTGGCAAAAAATTGGTTAGTATATTTCAAGGAATTGCTGTACAATTATGGATGTTGGGATGAGTGATGTAGACCCCCTTGAGCCATGGATTTATACTTTTTATTTTGATATTTATTCCGGTGCCATGGATTTCTTAATCCATGAGTATTGTATACACTTAACAATATTTATAATAAACATATATCTAAAAATGTTGTTTCCTTTAGCTACAATTCACTTTTATACTCATGATTGATGTATGCTTGTGTATGTGATCAAAGTAGCTTCTATTTGATTAGTTTATTGTGGATTTCAAGTTTATTTATTGAAAGGCGCATGATACAAGTTTTAAATCCTTGAAAATCTCTGTATTTCATGGTTTTTTCAATTTGTCGAGATTGCACCAAGTTTGGGTGCCAAGCCTTAAGTTTGAGTCTAGGTCAAAAATCAGCTTGCCAAGTTTGCATTGAGTCCGAGTCTTACATCTATGGCCCTTAGGTACATAGTTTGGAATCCATACCAAAGCTTGGCAGACTTATTTTAAGAATTCCAAAAATGTTATACACAACGTGTTTCCAATAATGTTAATACACTAAATAGTTATCAATAGAGAATGATACCATGCAAAAGCTGGCTATTTGCATTATAACCAACCAAGAAGGTGGATATACGTACCAAGATGGGTATTTGCCCTAAAATTCTGGAGATGAAATATTGAAAACTTTGCAAACTCTTGTGCATACTATAAATTTTCCTCCGAATGTTTCTTCACAGATGTTAGTAAAAAAGCTGGCTGTTTCTACAGACGTTCCTCATATTCAAAGATCAAACCAGAGTTACATTTCTTTTCTAAGTTACCGATTTGTCTCTGGGAGCCTCCGGATACGATACGATTCGTATTGGATTCGAAATTCGGATTCGATACTGTTCAAATTCGGATAGGATTCGAATTTCCACTTGCGGATACGCCCAGGATACGACTTGCCTCTGTGGATTTGTCTAGGATATGCCTAGATTGAATCTGACGTGAATCCAGATGCGTGAACGCCCAGGCCATCATGGGGATAAGCATGTGGGTTGAGACGGATTGCAGGAGCTGGCTCGACAGTAAGGCCAAGCGTTCTGTTCTCTATGTCTCCTTCGGAAGCTATGCCCATGTTGTTGCACAGCAAGCGACCCTTCCATGGGCGCTCCATCCTAATATCGTCTCCTCCTAATATAAATATATTATGCGATATATCATTCGCAAAATGCTCAAGCATGATTCTTTTAAAATCTTGATATAAATATATGCACATTCCAAAGGGTGGGCGACACCTCTCTGCCGGCTATTTATTAATTTTATGATTAATAATAAAAACTAGTAGCTATGTAGATTAATTCATTTTTAAAAATTAACAAATAATATCAATATTTATTATTTATCAATATTATTTTATTATTATATATTAATTTTTCAATATTGGATTATATATTATTAATTAACTTTATTATTTATCAATATTTAATTCTTTATAATATTAATTTTATTAATTATTAATATATACTTCAAGTCTTTAACAAAAAATGATATTAAAATGATATTATGTATTAAATTTATTATTCATTAATATTACAGTTACTTAAAGAGAGTCCATAAAGCAAGTGAAGCAAGATAATTAAGTACTAAGATCATAAAATTGAGAAACAAAGGGTAAACATGAAAAGAATGCTTAAAATACTGTCAAAACAGGAAGCAACAACCACATATAAGAGATATACAAATATACTATGAAAGTGGTGATGCATTTTTGCTATGTTATTAGACTATTAATATGGTGGTGTATTCTGAACTTAATTACTGCTGCAAATATGTATATATTTCTGATTTTTATATGTTTTTTGTATTACCGTACCCAAAACGTACCCAACCCCCAAATTTTTTTTGATTGAATCCCGTACCGGATTCGCGTACCCGTACCCGAATCCAAAAACGAATTGGTAACTTAGTTTCTTTTCATTCAGAATAATAAGAATTCATCAAAAGTTGCATCCTCTACCAGTTGCATGGGGACCAATCTCCATATATCTTGACATGCCCATTTATGCTAAAATGACAAGAATGCAAAAGCACTAAACAAGAATATAATTCCACCCTTGCGTGACAATCCCCTTTTGACCCAGGTTAGGTAAATTTACTCACGGGTTAAGTCCAATTTTGGTGGTAAAAGGCATTAATAGTCCATAAATAACTGTCCCATAGCCATAAATAATTTCTACTGTCATATTTTGGTTTCAACAAAGCATGTGGATATGTCATGTTTATCCCTTCTTAAGTATTTGTTTCTCGCCTAATTTAGGATTAGGAATTATAATCCATCTTATAGATTATTAGTTTCTAATCTCAAATCCTAGCACCTAGGATAAGTGCCCCAGCAAAGACATTTAATCCTTAGGTATTTGTGCTTTATTAACAAACTTGATATCATCTGTGCCACCACGAATCATACATGCCAAGACCATATTACTTCAATTGCCACTTACTGGACTCCTACACAGTACCAATACCAGGCACAATACACCTTAACAGAATCTGCAATACAGCTGCTACAACAACAATGGAGTGTCAACCAGGGGCATAAAATAATATACAAGAAAGCTTCTGCCCCCTGCTAGACCCCTATGAGAGCACTACCACATCCATACAAATGTGATTTCAGACCCCTGATCCTGCACAAGAACCAAATTTCTATCAGCAGCATACATCCCATGGAAATCTAAACAAGATCAACAGCATTATAATAAACTACTAGAATCAATCAATAAACGTCATTAATAATATAATTATTCAACAATAATTATTGTTTTTTTAAATTTAGCTGAATAAGAATACTCTAGAATTGGGGATATTACACCTCCCTGTGATACCCTTGCAAGCCGTTAAAAACAGACATCCAAGCAATACACAAGGCCAAGATCCAACAATAGAAAAATTAACCAACAAAAGGCTCTACACACGGGAGGGGTCATTTCTATATCTATCAAAATCATTCAAGCTATTGCCAAAAAATAATGGCCATGCAAGGGGAGCTAAGTGAATTATTCAAATAATGCATAAAGGAAATACATCTCCTTACTAAGATAGGGAAGGCATGGCATCCATAAGAGGCCCCACCACAAGATCCTCCTCCTAGATGTAGGCCATGTTGGCATACATTGCGCAAGCAGGGAGGGGGAGCAACAGCTAAGAACCATCTTTTTGAAATAAGATATTCTAAACAACCCATGATGCCACCCTAGCACTAGTCAAAGCAGTGATAGGGAATTGATTGATGCGTGAAAAGGGCGTTGTCAAAGGAGGCCCAAAAGGCAATCATTTCATCTACAATACTGTTAAATTTCCAATTAGGAAAAGATTATGTAAGCACAAGATAACACCCATGGAATCACTTCCCACAATCTTTTGCAACCCAAAGAAGCTACCGGAGAAATACCTTTCAATTGCCACTGTTCACTTTGCTTCATTATTAGTTTGTGTTCCCAAAAAAGAGAGCCACCATGAATAAATGCTTCCAAAAAATTGTCCAAGTCCACACCAGCTCTAGCCAACCCTGGGTTGTCATGTTAGGGATCATCAAAATAAAGGAAATACAACTCCATACTAAGACAGGGAAGGCATGGCATCCATAAGAGGTTCCACTACAAGGTTCCACCCCCTCTTCTCCCCCTAGAGGCCATGATGGCATACACTGCACAAGGAGGGAGGGGGAGTAAAAGCTAAGAGCCATCTTTTTGATAATATTTTCTAAACTAATCCATGTTGCCACTCTACCACTAATCAAAGCAGTGAAAGGGGATTGATCAATGCATGAAAAAGACATCGTCAAAGTAGGCACATAAGGCAACCATTTCAACTCCAATACTGTTAAATTTCCAATTAGGATAAGATTACTTATCTAAACCCAAAGTAACACCCAGGGAATCACTTCCTGCAAACAATCTTTTGCAACCCCAAGAAGCTGCCAGAGAAATACCTTCAATTTCTGCTCTCCATTCTACCTTATTATTAGTTTGTGTTCCCAAAAAGAAAGAGTCACCATGAACAAGTGCTCCGAAATAATTTGTCAGGATCCACACCAGCTCTAGCCAACCCTGGTTTGTCATGTCAGGGACCATCAAACTTCTGTTTCCCAGAGGTCTAAGCCATTTAGCTTTCTCTCTAGCAGTGTTTTTATCTCTTCTATCATTAACAGGAGCAATATCTTTCCTTTATGATGAATCCAGGCTTTTATTTTGATTCTCTGAAAATGCATTTTGGTTACCTTTTTAAACCTAGCAGAAAGAAAAAAAACTCTATGTTTTTAATTTCAGGTGATAAAAGACTGTATAACTCAAGGCTCATTCTCGAGTTTGGTTTGTTTTGTAAGAGTGGATATTTGTCATGCTATGGGCACAGTTGAGCAGTTCTCTCTTGTAACTTGTAGCTCTATACAAACATGTAAATATAGAGGCAACTGGTACTCAAATGTTTATTAAATATGGAGCTGTTCAGATGTACTTTGTCTGAAAAATGTAAAACCTGATGGTAATATACTTTTGTGAATAAAAGATACTGAAATAATGTTGTGCTAGTTTTGACGAAGTGCAAGTGTTTAAACATGGTAATCTGATGGACATGATTGACTGTAATCTACAGATCTACATACAATTGGAGGGCTCACTCCTCTTCTTGGGTACCTAAAGAATCCTCATGCATCTATTAGAGCAAGAGCTGCAGAGGTTGTAACCACCATTGTGCAGAATAATCCAAAATGCCAACAACTTGTGATGGATGCAAATGGTTTGGAGTTGCTGCTATCCAACTTCGTATCCGATTCTGATGTAACTGTCCGGACCAAAGCACTGGGTGCAATCTCTTGTAAGTTTCTAATCTATAGACTCCGAAACTTAACTTTTCGTGAGGGTTATTCTAATCATGTAGATAATATATTTTATAGGCGATGTTAAGATGTGACCAATTTATCATAACAAAATATAATAAATGTGTGATTTTTTAATCAAATTAGAAGCTCCAAAATTGAAACAATCAATTGAAATATTTTGCCTTGGTGCTAGCAGTTGGGTGTCCTGAAGTTGGAAGCAAGTTAAAGTTAAAAGTAATTCTTAAGATCTTTAACTGTGTATTCTTGGGTAATTTTTTGAAGTAAGCTAATTAGCTGTGGTATATTAACGTTGATTTTAGATTTTAGAATTCACTGTTTAATTAAGCAACCGATTGCTGGACTGCAGCTAAGCAACTACATAGTAGTGCTGCAATTACTGCTTTCTATTTGTACATGATACTCTGGCTTTAAACCAGTAGAATGGACCACATCTCCACCAATTTTGGAAAATATATTTGAGAGGACATGTGATACACAAGAAAAATTTCTTGCTAAAATGCAGTAGATCAGGAGGGAAAGGACTCAGACTGATGCCAGAGAAATTTGAGAAGAATAAGCTTCTTAAAATTTTCCATTATGATTTTCCTGAAGATTGCTTTGTGTATGATTATTGATGTATCTTGATAGCTTCTGACAATTGATTTGCAGCTTTAATTCGGCACAACAAGCCAGCTGTAATTGCTTTTCGCCTGGCCAATGGATATGCAGCACTGAGGGATGCTTTGACTACAGAAGATGTTAGATTCCAGAGGTAATTGCCCAAAGTTTAGTTTGTTTAAGACATTCTTTGTTGATATCTTTTTCCCTGCACCTTGAGTAAGGTATCCTATATTATTGTTCTGTTTTTTGCAGGAAAGCATTACATATTACACAATACCTTCTACAGGAAAATGCAGCCGACTGTAATATTGCTATAGAGTTAGGATTTCCTCGTCTATTTATACATTTATCTTCCAGTGAAGATGCAGATGTACGGGAAGAAGCACTTCAGAGCCTTTTTGAACTTACTCGTAGTGACAAGGTAGACATTGCTGGTTTCACAGACAAGGAAGGAAATTTAAGGAAAGTTCTTCAGGAACGCATCAATGCTATCCAACAGATGTCATCCGATGATTTAGGGGCAGCTAAGGAAGAAAGGCAGTTGGTTGATTCTCTATGGCAAGCATTTTACAATGAGCCTTCATCTCTCCGAGCCAATGGTTTACTTGTTCTTCCAGGGGAGGATGCACCTCCCCCAGATGTTGCAAGTAAACTTTTTGAGCCTCCTCTTCGTGCATGGGCAGCTCCTCGAAACGATTCAACAGGCTCTGGAAAAACTAATAAAAAAGAAAATGCTATTCTTCTCCTTCCTGCAGGTGCAGCTACCCCAAATGAGAACTCTGAAAGTAATATAAGTAGAGACTCTGCAGGTAACGGTGGTGGTGAAGTAGTGCTTCCAGGTACAAATTCCAGCAGCAGCTAGAGCATTCTAAAAATACTTATAGCAGGCAATAGAAATGAATCAACCATTTTGAGTCTCCCCTTAGAGCATGGGCATCTTCTCAAAATGATTCAACAGGCTCTGAAACAACTAATAAAAAGGTGAATCCTTTTATTGTGCTTGTTGCTGGCGCAGCTACTGTAAATGGGAACTCTGGAAGTAATAGAAGTAGAGACTCTGCAGGTAACAGTGGTGGTGACAAAGTGCTACTTATAGATACAGATTCTGGAAATGGGAATATATCCTCGTCATTTTGACACATTCGTAGCAATCGTTTGATGCCAATCTCAACTATTTAAGCTTTAATTGTTTTTGGGTGTTATGCTAGTTTTAGCCCTTGACTTAAGATTACTTTAATGTAGTCACCTAAAATTTCGGTTTCCACTGTTTTGATTTCTGGGTGTAAGATTTGGTGTTTGATTGAACACCTGTTTTGACTGGAAAACATTCTGTCTTCAGGTAAGATATGGGAGTTATTTTGTGGTTAGCACTTATATTCTTATTGGTCTGATGGTGTTTGGCAGCATGGTTTTACCAAGGGCAAACTTCATGTCATGGCATAAATCTGATTAAAATTCGTAAATGATCATTTTTACCTATATGTAGTTCTCCACTATTTTGGTCTACGTAGAAGATAGAGCAACAAAGGGTCATTTGGTCAAACAACAGAATCCAAAGTGATAAACTTCTGTGGTTTCTGATTTGGAACAGTAGACAGTCCTTTTTGACGATGATAGTCTCTAATAGCAGCAAAAATCGTTTGGGGAAAAAATCGGCAATCCAAAAGTTGGGGAATTTTTGAAAAAATTGGGAAAAAAATCAGATTTGAAAAAAACGTAAAAAATTGCAGAAAAAGAGACAAATGCTACTCTTTTTTGAAATTTAAGGTCATTTCCATAGCATAGAAATATAGAGAGCAAATAAAATAGAGATTTTAACCCATGAATTGTAGAAAACTTGCATGTTGTTTATCAAGTTTATGTTTGTTGAGCTTAAAGGCATCTGTTTCTTGCTTAGGTTGTGAACTAAAGATTGGTTGGAGCAGCTCATACAATAGAGTAGTGTATATTTGAGATATGGAATCAATTGTAATGTAAATTTTTTGCAGAAATGACATCTGAGAAAAGTGGAAAAGGCTAGTGTATGAAGGAGTCATAAATGATACAAGTGACCAAAAGCTTTGAGAAGGCAATGACATGAATGAAATAAAGTGGAGGATGAAGAAGTAAGTGTGATAAAATAAAGGATTTGCTAAGGGTTAAAATCTTAGGTAGATACTCTTTAAAGTTGTGCAAGCTGGAAATCAAAGACAGTGCATTACCAGTCCAACAGAATGGTTAAAATCTTAGGCAGATACTCTTTAAAGTTGTGCAAGCTTACAATTGGAGAATGGAGACTGAATTCAGGGTAATGCACTGTCTCTGATTTCAAGCTTGGAAAATGGTGTTTTTGAATTACATGCATGATCTGCATGCTTGGCATAAAAATTGGTGCGAGATTGAAATCCTTCGAGAGCTATTTTATAAGTTTTGAACATGGAATGAAATTATTTTTAATATTCTCTATGCAAAGTAAAGTGCCTATAGGCTATGCAGGTTATAGATTTAGTATTAGACATTTACATACTTTCATTTCGTTGCTGCAGTCATCATCAATGAGGAACCTCATTGTTTTTCATTTTGGAATAGTACAACCTTGGACATTTTGCAAGAGTTAGATAAAAAAACTAGACCAGAACATGATAACCCTGCAACTTGACAGGGGGAAGACTATAACTGATTTGACTTGACATTTAAATGATGATTAATCTATGACAAAAAGAAAGACAAAGTAGTATGATCGTTGATTTTTGTATAGGTACTACAAATGGTTTTTTTGGGGGGCCTTGGAACAAACTTGGGCCATATGAGGACTTCAAAATCTCTGTGAAAAATTTGATCAATGTTTTATTTGAGGGCAATAGAGTCAAGCCTATCACCTAACATCTAAACAAACAGTGAACTTAAAATGATACAATAAAGTTATTTACAATTTGGACTAATTTGGTGTCAACTACTCATTCTTTGTACAAGTTTCATATGTACAGTTTTGACTAACTAGGTCATTAAAGTTGGCTTTTGAAGTTTTCTTGGCATGGAGATGGTAAATGCTGTAACCATTTATAAGGTCACCTTACACAAGCACGACTAGTGAAAATGGTTGGAATTGCTTATTTTGATTATGAAGAATCCCTTGCTTTATTTTGTTGTGGTTTACTTTTTTTTTGGGCATATTGGCAAGACTACGATCTTAAAGTTCAAAGCAGAAAGGAATCCATTTGCGCATGTATGCAGGGTACATTGCAGAGTCGACGACGGTCACCCTTAACTTATCGTGACCCTAATTTATAGCAAAAAAATGCACCAAATTTAGGGTTTTTAAATGCGGGAGTTGTTAGCGCGACTTATGGCAATTTTTTTTCGTGAGTTTAGTGCAAAAAATTTTGCAATTTTCAATGATTTTTTGCCATTCAATGGTATGCAAAAAATCTTGAAAAAATCGTGGAAAATATCGGCAAGCTTGAGGATTTTTTAAAAATCGCAAAAATTGCGATTTTTTAAGGATTTATGTTTCTATGGTCTCTATCACACTTTCAAAATGGTTGGTAGAATATCACATGGACATTTTATGGTCTTTTTTCCGTAAGACATACAACCAAAATATTGCCTTAGAAATAGCACTGAGATTCAGGGTATGTAGTGAGCAGGTTTTTGGTTAAGGCATACAATTGAAAGGAGGTCCCATGAAACTGTATTGTCTATCCAACAACTAGATGTCCATTTGACTAATTTTTAATTAATTAAAATAACAAAACATGTTGAGTTTTGAATCTCAATTAATTATAAATTAGGTCAAATGGGCACGTGTGTTGATAGATGCTTCCCCAAAACTAGAGAAACATTTTCACATTCATAAATATTTGGGAATTAACACTCAAAATTGAATAGTATGTACTTAGCTATTTACAATTTATGTGTGTTCTTTGGGATTATTCATGCATAGTGAATTAAATTGAAAGTGTCTTTTTGAATTTTTATGTAAGACTGCATATTAACACAAACTCCAACTCTAGCCAGATATTTTTATGCATTTTGATTAAAAGTAAACTCTACAATAAGTACCTTGTTTATAATATTTAGCTGAGGGCAAGTACACATACAATTAAAGATTAGTAAAAAAGTTCACAACTTGATAAATTTGAAGAGGGGAATGGAATAGAAAGGTATAAAACTCATATTCATTGAGATTTGCAATACAAAATCTGTAATTAATAGTAAAAATATTTTAATTTAATTAAAAACATGATATATTTACAATCTAGAATATAAATTGTAATTTGCTTTTGGTAAAAATTATGATACAAATTAAGTTATACACAGTTTTCTTCTAGAAGTGCATTATAATCCATCAATTCAGTTTATTTACATATACAATAGATGTAGTATTAGTTAAACACAGTAATCATATTCAAAGCTACAACCATCAAATCAACATTTACTGCAATATAAAGCTCTAAAAATTATTAAGTGATGTTCAATTCATCAAAGTCTAATAACATATGACAAGTAAGAACACAAAATATATCAACAATTTATCGACAAGATAATAATACTAATTACTATTGAATGATCTCTCCAAATGTGTGCACAAAACACTTATTTATAAGGTTTTACAAAATTTTGTATATAAAAAAAGTGTCATGTACCGTGAGTACTTTTGAAGTATTGTAATAATAATATTTGTTTTGTAATTGATAGACGAGCTATGACAAACTGATTTTGAAGTTAGCTTGTTAACAATTTGAAATTAGGGGCATAAAGTGATTTAGAGCTAGATTTTGTAAGTTGAATGTATTGTAATTTTATTTGGCTTGTGAAGATTATAATTGTTATGGTTGAATGTAACTCTAAATTTGATTCCTAGTAGACACAATTGTGACTAGCATAGTTGAAGTTGAGTTTGTTCCTTACAATAAATATTTGTTAATATTTAGCAAATGATTTTTCAGTAAGAAGCCTTCTTAGACTGATTAACTAGTTTTGAGTTTGATAGTTAGATTTTTAGTAGTGTAGTTGAAGTTAAGATTGTTTCTTCGAATAAATATTAGTTAAATATTAATGACAGTGATTTCTTAGTAGAACGACTTTGTAGATGATTAAATAATTTTTCAAGGGTTCGCTATAGTTAATAGTAATTAATTAAAGACAAACAAATATTGATTGTTGAATTGCTTTGCATCATGGTTGAAAGTAAAGTTGATAATAACTAACTAAAGTATTAACAAATATAAATTGTTGTGATTGTTCACGATGAAGGTAACAAACAATTATGTCACTTCTATAAGTGATGCAAAATATTTATACTAATTAAAATATATCTACATGAATTATAATATATTGTATTGATGATCGAGTTCGATTATTGTTTCAAAGAATGATATCATAATTACATACAACTTAATATATTTTTTGTTTAATTAGTGAGATTGATGGTATGCTATTCATCAATGTTCAAATTCTTTGAAGAACATCAGATCTAATTCTTCAATAACTTTGATGGATTAAAATACAACCAAAGAACAATCTATGATTTAGATTATGCTCCCTTGTAATATTTAATGTTCTACATAAAAGCCAAAATGATCATATCTATATAATTCAATTATTTATATTAAATAAATATTGACTTAATTAAAATATACCTTTTTAAAATTAGAAAAATATCAATTAAAAAATTATACTATTTAAATCAAAATAAAAAATACTAATATAAACAATAAATGTATGAAGTGATTTTAAACTAACTGAAAATAAATATATACCACGACCTATTTTTTGAAATCTAAAATTGGGAATCAATTTTAGGAGAAGGATGAGAGAATTAATCATGCATCCTTCTCTGTTATGCACCGTTTTTCCCCCGACATTAGAAATTGTAGAGGATATCGAGAATCTGTTTGCGGCTTACTCCGAGAACAGGCAGATGAGCGTAAAAATTCTGCAGCGATTTCTGGTCGAGATGCAGGGGCAGAGTGAGGCCACAGAGAAAGACGTCGAGACTATCATTCGCACGCGTTTGTGCGTTTTTCACCGTTACAACCAAAATTCCACAGTTTTTCGACTTTCTATTCTCCGAGGATCTCATTCCTGCTATGGATTCTAAGGTATTCTTGTTTTAATCTACTCTGTTTTTTCCTTTTTCTGCGGCAATTTTGATGCAGGGCGTCAATTTAGATTTGTTTACTGGCTAAATTTTATTTATTTTAAAATCTTCGTTTAAATATATAATATATGACGCGAGTGAAGAAATGTTTGCATCAGTTTGGAGAATTAGGCAACTATCTCGAAGAATTAGGCGAGTGTATCTCTATTCCTCTACTGTTAACCAGATGATCAAATAAATGGCAACTACTAAATCAACAAAATTATATTATGAAATTTAAACCTAAATTACGTGTCACCAAACAGTCAGCAACAACTGATCGGGCTAACGATAATATTACTGAATGATAAATTTTGATTTGCATGCATTTGTGCTGCTCTGTGAATATGACCTAGACTATCGATAAACAAATGAAAGTCCATATCTAGCCTGGATTAGGCTGAACTGTGAATATAGCAACTTCTGGAAAGTTAGGATTTTTTTAAGTACTGTTTATATTTCTCTAGGGTTTGTATGAGGTATAGCCAAGACCAAGCAGTAATCTATGCCCAAATAGTGTGGAAGGGGTCTTAACATGGGGGAAGGTAGATTGCACCAGGTTTTTTATTGGGTACATTTAAATTTTTAAAAAAATAATAATGTGAAATAAGTACATTCTTATTATAGATTGTGGAAAATTTTGTATCTTTGAATTTTGTGTTTCATAATTTAAGTATTTATTAATTTTATTTAATAGTAATAGAATTTGGTTTACTTTTTTATTAATGTTTTATGGATTATTTTATCTTCACAAAAGATGAATTGAAATAAAATTATTTGTTATTTGGAAATAGAATTAGAAGATAAAATTCTTTTTTTATGTAATATTATAATGGCATGTGTATAAATTGAGTAGAGAAATGAAAAATGTGATAAAAAATGAGTCTAATTATGAATGTAGATCTGAAATTAAAATTGAAAATTGAGTGTGAAAATCAATCACGATGTGTAAATAAATAGAGATGCATACTTTAGGTTGTGGTCCCATGGAGGGGAGCTTCCTAAAATATTTCAATAGGTGTTGCTAAGAATTTTTAGGAGCTCTATAAATAGGGGATCCCACGAATTTTGTAATAATGGGCAAGCTTAAAACTTTAAGCTCCAAAACTTGAGGTAGTTGGTGGTTTCATTATTATTTTTAATGGTAAGTCTACAATTATATAGTTAAATCTAAAATATTATTGGCAAGACTTTTAAAAAATATAGATGAATGACATGGCAAAAAAGTTTGAGGTTGCAAGAGGAGAAAATTTCAATTCTATCCTCTAAAGACACCCCCTTAAAATTGAAATCTACAAAGTAGGGGCTCCTATTTTCTTTCTCAAGATTCTAAATTATCTTGAGCATAATTTTATCTTCTCATGGAAACCCCTACTCCACAAAAATAGTTTATAAATGGCTCCATAGGACCCCTTAATTAAAGATACTTACCTTATATGTTCGATAAATATATTAGATGCAACAATGATGCCCCCAATTTTGTCTCCAAGAAGAACAAACCTTAGCACATTAAATCTACAAAAAACAACAATACCTTGCCCCCAAGTGGTAAGATCAAGTGAAAAATTGGAAGAAAACTAAAACACATGAAATAAAAACACAAGGTAAACATGAAAAATAACCAAGATTGTTAGTGAAAGTTAGTTGTGATAGGGCTAAAAGATACGTCATGAGAATACTCGGCCCTCATGGAAGCATCCCCTAAGATGCTATGATTGTGGATATATAGTAGTATGGTCACATCATGTAATGCCTCTTTATGCACAAAAGTTACATATAAAGGTGACACATTTGATATTGTCACTTGCATTTCATGTCTTCATTTTAAAGATGGTTCCGTGGATGTTTCTTTGTTATTACATTGATCATGATCATAAGAACATATATTTATATATGTATCTTTTGTAACATGTGTCTCATCTTTGACTAAGCAAGCAACATTGTCTCCTTAAACCATAAATCACTAAGCACATGTATAAGAATGTAGACAAAATACTATCATGAGTAGTAGGAAGGTTGGGCATTGAATGTTAAGAAATTAAATCCTACAAGCAAGTAGAGCTCTAAATAAATGATAATAAATAATATAGATTAGATAATAAATTAATGAGTTGAGATTGATTTATGTAAATTGAGATATTAAATATTCTAAGATTGGAGATAATTAAAATGGAAATAGAGCTTGTTTGGAATTTGGTTTGATGTCAACGTTTATTGCTTTGATTGCTTGAGGCTATGAGATAAAGAGATAAAAACTATAAACTAGTATTGAATCAATGATCAAAGACTTGAGACAAACATTAAATGATATTTCTAGGGCCTATGATTAGGTAGTGTGCATGGTTGAATCAAGGGACAAGGTTGTATGTACACTTTAGTTTGCTAGAAAATTTAAGCATAGTGATCTTTCAAACCTACTTGCTAATGCATGTACTTACTTTGGCGCTAGGAAGAATTGTTGGGGGCTTGCAATGTATAAAGGGAAGAGCATTTAACTTCCTTGATGATAGTTACACCTCAAGATTGATTTGACAAGATTGAATTACAAAAGCTAATAATGATGAATGTTGATTATTGAGTACATTGAGACAAAGATTGATTGAATATGTGAATGTAAGAAGAAACTAATCAATAATTCCACATGAAAAGTGACATATGATGATATCCACAAATACACAAACCTAGGCACAATTTGAAACTTTTGACATGCACACCAATGAGTAATGGTCATATCTTAGAGTTGTCAAATTTAAAATAGAAAATTTGAATTTTGAATTTGGAGGACTAGAACATATGCACAATTCCATCCATGGAATATGATTACAAGTGTGGCCTAGTCTAGGAAGGCAAATGTTCTGGGAAATAGGCACTTAGTTCTAATTTAAAGTGGAGGATTTTGCCTAATAGAGGGGGGTTAAGTGCAAAAAGATGGGGGGCCAAAAAGGGGGCTTAAGTGGCCACTTTTTTTCCTTTTTCCTTCGTAAATCAGGAAATACTGACTTTGGATGTTAAATTGAGGATAGTTACACTCAAAATTTTGGGATGCAACAAAAACAAGGATCGTAGTGCTCCGAGTCTACTTTCTATACTACTATTTTTTTTTTGAAAATGGTTGAGATGAAGGGGTTCAAAAAAGGGGGACCACAAAAATTGGTGTTGTTTTTGTCAAAAAAACATAACATAGAAACTTTTATGGCTCCCTAGCACGGTTAACTTTCTTTGAATATTTTTAAAATCGCTTCGGTGAAAAATTAGCTAACAGTTTGTAGTTTATGCCCAATTTTTTTGATAATTTTTTAATGAATATTTAATTTTTTAATAATTTTCAAAGTGGACACTTCTTAAAAAATAGAATTTTGGCTGTGCTACCCTTATAAATTTTGGAAACTAATTGATTTTTCTTTTAATATGTGAAGAATGGAGTCTAGTTTTTAAAAATGTAATTTATTTGAAATTTTGATGAACGGTTAATTTATAACGAAAAAAACACCAAACACTGGTTTTTGCCAAAAAACAGACACAAACAAAATAAATTATAGATCAAAGGCTTAACATTGTCAAAATGTGAAAAAAATTACATCGTTAGATAGTTAAGAGAGAGCCTAACATTAACCAGGTGTTCGATTTGTTCGACATTGAAACACGCGCTAACCTGATGCTTAACACGAATACGATTATGTGAAATATTGTAGAATTTGCAAAAACACGTCTTTGGATGTTGGGAAGACACTCCAACCCTTTGTGTTGGTATTCCAAGCAAAAAACCAAGCCCAAGGCTTGGGGATTCCCAAAGCAAGAAATAACGCGAGCACGTTTGAAAGGTGGAAAATTGTTTGCTTTCTCCACCCTTAATGGTATAGGGCCTAGAAAGGACAAATTTCACTAACTTTCACTCAACAACAAACCCTTGAGATCTCTTTGCAAAGGAGAAAGAGATATTGCAAGAGGGTTGTTCTAGGGGCTGAAAATTATCTAATGAGGGATTCACCACCAAGTGTAAACTTGGAAAAGACAATGAAATACAAGATGTAATGCAAAACCCTAATTCAATGCAATGACTTAGGAAATGCCTTAGAAATGTAAGCAAAAAGAATAGAAAAGCAGTGAAATGAATGATGTGCACCTAAAAACCTTGAAGTGATTGGAAACAACTCTGAAACAATGAAGATTTTGACTTTTTGACCAACTGGGACTCATTCGTCAACTTGGGCGAATCAGTTCCAGATCTAGGTTTTTGTTCGAAAGTCTGTTTCGGGAAAAAAGGGTATCTAAATATGTAAACAGATCTAAAAAATAGCTACAGTGGGACTCATTCACCACTTGTGGTGAATCAGTCTTGTTCTGCTTTTTCAAGAATTTAAAGTTTTGATCTGCACTTCAACACTTGCTCTTTTCTTCCAACTTGAGTTCTAGATTCGACTCTGCAAAAATACCTACAAAATAGAATATAAACTTGATTTGCTAATGGGGGGTTTGCCTTGGTCAAACCCCTAGTTTGGTAATTAAACCTTGATAGAAATAATGAAATGTGCAGGAAAACCCTAGCCTTAAGTGTGTCTAAGACTAAGAAATCTGAAACATGATGCAATCATATTCTAATATGCAGGAATATGATGCAAGAATGGAAATGAGAAGATGAATGACTCACTTGAGGAGATCTCTAATCACCCCAAATGAACCCTAATGATGTATGTACCTTCCTTAGGCTGAATGTAGAGTGATAATGGAGGATGGAATCACTTAGGAAACAAGTCTTTAGGCTTGGCTTGATGGCTAGTTGCATCTCCCCAACTTAGAATCCATCATGATTCACCATAGACAACCATGATCAACCCTTGGGAATGCTAGATCTTGAATAAAAGTGAGCTTGAAGACCTACAAAAACACTTTAATGCTACTCCAATGCTTTATCTTTACTTGCTCTTGAAACTTGAATGCTCTTGTGAAAGATTCTCAACACTTAACTCTTGAAAATGCTTGCGCAAATTGCTTAGAATCATAAAAATGACTTAGAAACTTGCTTATATAGGAATTAACACCTAATTGACCATTATTTAGATCTCAAAGGCCGACATCCACCAAAAATTTGAATTGAAATGGTGAATTTCCTGCTCAAAATTGGAAAAGACCCCAAAAGGGACTCACTCGCCACCCTTGGAAAATGTGTCCCACCTAAGGGGACTCATTTGCCCAAGGTGGTGAATGAGTCCCACCTTAGCTTTTTGGGGTGGGTTTTCGGTGTTCTAAGTGATTTTATGGGATTTTTAGGTGAAATGAGCCTCAAGATCTGAAATAATGGGTCTTAGGGGCCTATTAATGATGATTTAATGGGTGACTAATGCCAGGGTTCCTAAAATAGGTCCAAATTAAATGTGAAATTGCCTTGTTTTCAAGAGCGTACAATTTTCTACACTACAATGCTATAACACGCTCACATTATTTCTTAGTTTTGACATGGTTTTTGCATTTGTGCCCAAGACATGTCTAGCAAGACATAACGTGAGCGTGTTATAATGCGCTCACGTTATGCATTGCTTTGTGTTAAATGCTACTCTATTGAATGTATGCATGTATATTTGTATGTTTGTATGTATGCATGCTTTGTATGACATGTATGTATGTATGCATGTAAGATTGTATGTCTGTCTGTATGCATGTCTTTAGAGAGAGAGAGAGAGAGAGAGAGAGAGAGAGAGAGAGAGAGAGAGAGAGAGAGAGAGAGAGAGAGAGAGAGAGAGAGAGAGAGAGAGACCAGAGAGAGAGAAAGAGATAAAGAGAGAGACTTGAGAGAGATGGAGAGAGAGACCTGAGAGAGATGGAGAGAGATAGAGGGAGTGAATGAGATAAAGAGAGAGACTTGAGAGAGGGGGTGAGAGGGAGAGACCTGAGAGAGAGTGAGAGAGAGATAGTGGGAGAGACCTGAGAGAGACAGAGAGACTGGGAGAGAGAGGGAGTGAGAGAGAGAGAGTGGGAGAGAGATAGAGGGAGTGAGAGAGAGAGTGGGAGTGGGAGACACATAGGTAGGAGGGAGATACTTGAGAGAGAGAGAGAGGAAGTGGGAGAGAGATAGGTAGGAGGGAGAGAGAGAGATTAGGGTTTAGGATTTAAGGTTTAAGGGATAGGGTTTAAGGCATAGTGTCCAGGGTTGAGGGTTTAGGGATAAGTGATAGACCTAGATGGCTAAGGGGGATGGATGGCTACAGATAGAGAGAAAATAAACCTATAAGAAATCAAATTTCTGATAACACAAGTACGTTTTGAAGAAGTTGAGATGTATTCGTTTGTTTAGCAAGACATAACGTTCTCACGTTATAACACGAGCATGTTTTGTCTTGCTCTAAAAATGGTAAAAAATTTAATATACCCGTGATCTCTAGGCTAACATTTTGCATATTCTCTTGGTTATGCGCATGTTCAGAAAAAAAGAAGCTTTTTGATGCTTTTGTGAAGTGTGCATGCAAGTTTTTCACATTCTACCACCTTTTTTATGATCTTTCCACCACCTTTGCATGAAATAGCAGGATTTTCACGTCGAATTTAATATATATCAGTTCAAGTCTCAATTCCATTCAAGAGTGATATAAAATTGAACATTGAAAAGGAAACAAGATTTTGGAAAATTCAAATTGTTGAGGAGTTTGATGCAAGAAGAAACAAAGGCTACATAATTGGGTAGAACTCCTCCATTCAAATCTCTATTTTTTAGGTATGTGAAGTCTACACATTTTCTTTCATTCTATTTTGGCTTGCTTTGATTTTTTTATTTTGCATATTCCATGTTCATCATTATTTGTTTGTCATTATAACCTTAGCTTGTTAATGCATATTTTAAATTACACAATTCTTTACACTTGCCAATTACATTTTTAAACCACATCTCTTTGAGGCATTTTGTTAAACAATTGACCTACCTTGTGTATGCTTCCACATTTTGTATACACATATATATGAGAGAAGTTATAAGTATGTAAAATAATACATCATTTCTCAATCCTTTTCTATGGATGTGCATACCCCTCTCCAAAGCTTTCATTTTGGTATAGGCATGGAGGATGTTGGAAAATGTAGTGGAATTTGGTTTTACACCTAGAAATTACATATGCTTGAAATTTTCTAAAGCCTTTTCAACAAATCCATTTTGTGCATATCTTGCAATCATTATAGTACACGAGGACATATCTCATTGAGGTATTTTGTCAAACAGTTCTACCAAGCAGTTGATTGCCTTGTCTATGCTAGAATTTTTTCCATAAATGTCTACCAAAGCATTTTATCAAATGACATAGACAAGGAAATCAATTGTTTGAAGAAATGCCTCATAGAAATGGGGTCTCATGGTGATTTTCATTTTTTAAAAGAACTGATTGCATTGTCAAGAGTCGTTCAAAGGTGCCAAAGAATTGAGGACACTGATTCAATTGAATTATGGGCATTTTCGGGGAGACTCCCACGAAAAGATAAACTAGTTGTTAAAGCATTAAGATCACTAATTGCAGACTATTGGAAGAATAACACAAGACCATCTCTAAATCAAAGGGATGTGGTAAGAAGAAGAATCGGTAGTCGGAACCGTGAGCCACATCTAAAGCATTTTTTGGATACGACACAAACATAATTTTTTTGTAAATTTCAAGAGGATTATCCTCAAATTCAAAAATTTCAAAGATATTTTGAAATGCTCAAACGTTTTTATGTCAAGATAAATCACACTCGCACTACTTGTAGATTACATATTGAATTTTCTAACCATTATGATGTTTATCGTTCTATATGTTTAGATTTGCAGATTAATGATGTTTTGTAGGATTGTGGCATACATGCTCCACCAACATCTTCAAGAGAGTTGTTATCAAAAAATTTATATGAAAGAGAGGATGGCCAAATATTCTATAGGAAACTATGCTTGGATGGTTCATGTCAGCGTTGTGTTGGCTTGCAATTTATGCCAATATATCAACATATGGAAAACACACATGTGGTTGGAAAACAACTAGTAGGGTTCGGGAAGTATAAGATGGTGGCATACGTTACAAAAGATGGTAATCAAGCAAAAAAGTTTGATTTGGTTATTCAAAAGATGTCGGTGTATCACTTTATGTCTACATTTCATGACAGTATAGAGTATGAGTATGCAGGGTATACCCATAGAGCTTGATGGTTGGAATTGCAATTCAAGTGATGCAAGAAAACCTTTCCAGTTGGTAGCATAGTTTCAATGGTCGACTTTGTAGAGAACTACACTCTACAGCCACAACGTGAGGTGCAGTCACAATATTACAACTCCACACAGGTTTCTATATTTGTGCATATAACATTCATTCATGTAGCTAATAGTATAGATGACCAAAGGAAGGTATTGAGGGAGTACCACTTTTATATTAGTGATGATCGCACATATTCTCCATATTTCGTACAAGGTTGCTTCCAATTGTTCTACAATGATTTGGCTCAAAGGGGCATAACATACAATCAACATATAACATGGTTGAATAACTGTGCAACATAGTTCAATAACTTGTGGATGTTCTATTGGTTGAGTAGGATGCATGTCATTACAGGTATTTGACATATGTGAAACTTTTGTGAGGTCGCGCATGGAAAGGGGGAGCATGATGGTGCAGGAGCATGTGTCAAAAAAACATTAGCACGAGAAGAGTTAAAGTATAAAGGCAATGCAAAGTTGAGAGATGCAAAATCAATTATTGAGTGGTGTAATGCTTCGATGGGTCTAGGTAATGAAGGTAAGTCTTTAGTTAGTAGATTTTTTTGGTTGATAGATAATACTAACATTGCACCATATGAGAATTGTTGTACACTGATAGGATCAAGTGAGCTACACTCTTTCCTTAGCTCAAATGTAGGTTCATGGAGTATCCATACGCAGAAGATGGCGTGCTTTTGTTCTTCATGTACAATGCATGCCTGAGATGAGTGTGAGTCAAAGGAGTAGGTTGACGAATGGTGGTTAAGTTATCTTAGCCCACTTCACACGTATTGCTCTCCAACGACATTGAAACTGACATAGATGGAATCATCGATTGACTTTGACCACAAATTAGATCTAGTTCAACTAGGTAATATATCTATTTGCATAGTTTTTGAAATTCCTATTGTTATTTTACTTTGTAGTGTATTTGTAATGTTGATTAATTTCATCTAATTTGTTGCACATATCAATGCAGGGCATGTTTATGCAGTTATTGGAGATGAAGACAACAAAGAGGGAACACATTATTACTTGTGTCGTGTTGAGGCAAAAAATAAATTAGAGGCCCCAATTATAGATGGAGAAAACATCAAATACCCTATAGGCTTAGTGGTTGTTACTGGAATGCGACTTTGAAGATACCCACATAGAGTGTTAATGTTTGGTTGTATCAGGACTTTGACATGCATGAGAAGATTCTTCATTACCCGAACCTTGTCATGGAATCCAATGTTCATTTGATCAAATACAGGGGTAGACCTTTGAACAAGACCTTGTGGCAGGTGCATGAGTATGACTATGAGGCAATATTTGACACAATAAAGAGTAGAGCAAACCTAGATGGTTCGTTGGATTAATTTGTAAGTATGCACATTGGTTTTTATTAATTTGTAAGTATGCACATTGATTTGTATGATGCCAATGCTATCATCTAATTTTTATATCATGTATGTAGGTGATTGATGAAGTTATCAGATTTGTAAATGTATCACACTTTATGTTTAGAACTATGGTAAAGGATATAGAGTTCAATGGTATTTTATTTTTTCTCAAAAATATGCAAAAAAAATTGATGTAGGATATTCTCAATAGATTAGTAAACTAAGTGGAAGATTAAATTGTGTTGTTTTTATAACAGGTTATAAGTTTCCAAAAGGTTAGAAAGTAATAGTTTGGTTATGTTCTATTCATGTTGATCCTCATTACTTGGAGGACCCTCTAAAGTTTAATCCTTATAGATGGGAGGTATGCTTGATATTCATATAAAAACTACTTTTTAAGGTATTCAATGGACTAAATTGACTAGTGATAAATTATAAGATATTGCATAACTGAGCACATAAGTTTTAGATTATTGACATATCACATGTTTATTTGAATTGATTATGTGATTATTAATATTTACAATCTCTTTTCTTTGTTTAGGTGGGAGCTAGTAAACCCAAATGAAGTTACAAAGTATATGCCAAATCCAAGACTAGCAAATGGTACTAAATTATTCATTTGAAGTTAGCCTCATCATGACCACCTATGATGTAGACATTATAAAAGTGTGTGTCAAGCTTAGTGAGGGAATTTCAAGTTATTCATTTGAAGTTAACCTCATTATGAACACCTATGATGTAGACATTATAAGAGCATCTCAAATGTATGAGTGACATTGTAAAAGATCTATGAGAACAGAGTACCTAAGGCATCCTCGAATCCTATTTTGGGTTATTGTAAGAGAATCTTATAAGCTAAGTTTGTGTGCATGAAAATGGGGCACATGGACTCAATATTTGATTTAAGTGGGCTGTTGGAATTCACATAGGTTGATTTTTTTCTCATGATTTTGTATTACCACTTGATAGTTTTAAGAAAGCATTGTGCCTACAAGTACAAGCACTTTGGTGTCATATTGGTGTATGAAGCATATTAGACAATTGTAGCACACACACAAGAATTAGGACTACCAAATAAATCTCATTTTATTGTAAACATCATATTATTAATATAGTGAATGTAATAACCATTTATGATTACCAATCATTCTTTTTCTTCTTTTATTCTCTCCCTATTATAAGTAGCACCAATTGACTAACTTATTATAAAAAAATCATTTATTAAAACAAATCAACCTAATGATTATATATCAATATCAATATAGCATACCATCTATTCACATAAACATTTAAGAAGTTCAATTTGTAAACATTTTTTATGCATAATGTCATAAAATAATGTCAACATGTCATAAAAATAATCATATTTATAAGTAATAGAAACATGTATGACTTGTTGGATGTTGTTCATATGTTGGATATTGTTGATATGTGGTTGTCATTGATGTCAACAATATTGCTATTAATGTCTTTAAGGCTGTATATGTCGAGGATATTGAGAAAATTGTAATAAAATAAGTTGTAGGTTGTCGGTGATGCAATGAAGTTCAGTATGGTGGCTAGCTCAATATATTGATGATAAGAGGTTGCGGATTAAAGGGTTTGTTGACAAGTATATCTAGTTTATCCAAATGAAATTTCAGAGGTTTGCATGAAAATTTGATTGAGTTATGAGTATCTATGTTTTGATAGTTGTTCTGTTGCTTTAGTTAACGTTCCTGAAAGAAGATGATGTGATTCTAGTAATTTGATTTGTTGCGGATGCTTCTGTGGTGATTCATGATGCTTGTGGATGTTTCTAGATCGTGCTCTATCTGTATTGCTTGGTTGACATTGATAAATTGTTTATTGTTTTGGGCCGACAGTTTGTACACATTTCATATTTTGTTAGGCTGACATGTAGTTGATGTTATTCTTAGTTGTAGATATATATGATCGATTGTTTATACCATTTGATGGCATGGTGTGCGATGTATGCTGTGTGCTAAGTGCGAATAATGTTCTAATATTTTGAAGGCAGAAGTAAAGTGTGAAGAAGAGTGAGTAGATGAAAGTGTTTATGTGCTTAACCAGAACTGTAATCAAGCATTAGAAGATGCTATTTTCTTAGTTCACAATCTTCCGGATGTAATATGAATGTGACTATAAGACAGTGAGTCTTCTTTTGGGCAGTAAGCCTTTTGTATTTGAGCAATGTGTTCTAGGCAGTGTGCCTGAATGCATGTGCATTCCCCATTTGTAATACTTTTAACATGGTATAATCTTGTGGACTAACTTCCACTGTGGTTTTTCCCCTAACAGGGTTTCCACGTAAAAATCTTGGTGTTATGTGTGTTTTTGATGTGGTGATGGTTTATACTTTCATGTTTATTTATCAGATTTGAGAATAAGTTTAATATGTATAATTTTTGTGACAACTGATTCACCCCCCCTCTCATTTGTTTGCCCTTGTGTTGCCAATAGTTCGAGTAACATGGATTAACTCAAGTACCTCACAAGTTCTTCACACATGTTTTCCAACTAAAAATTCATGGCTTCCCTCAAACATTTGTAATTGGGTTTGGGATCTAGTTCCCTAGTGCCTATTTATTGTTGCCCTCAAACATTTGTAATGATATTTACTCAAATTTTGAAATTTATTGCTGCCCTCAAACATTTGTAATTCATGTAGCGTAATCCCTTAACAATCCAAATTGCAAAAGGGCAACAATCTTTGACGACCTATTACCGAAGATTGTGTTAGTTACGAGCATTCCGTTTGAGGCATCAAGATCATGTAGGGCTCCTCTACAATAACCTATCTCGGTTTTTGTTATCTTAGAGCCATTTTCCCGTGGTCCAATTTTCACTTGATGAAAAAAGTGTCAAATGCAAGTAGTGTAAAATTGCAGAGTGGTGCAAATTTCGTTTTGCAACTCGTATGACCAAACTGACTGTTCCAACATGTCCAAATGGGTATGTTTACATTAGGCATGGTCCTTTTTCGTACCCAAACACATCAAATCACTTTGAGCTACATTTAACTGGCTCGATCTTTTAAGAGTCCAAAGTGCAAATGGCTGCAATCTTCGACAGACTATTACTCAGAAATTGTGACGCTTACAAACTCTCTGTCTAAAGCAATAGGATTGTGTTGGACCCCTCTACAATAATTTATCTCAATTTTTGTTATTTTGGAGTTTTTTTTTGTGGTGTTCAATTTTCAATTGATGGAAAAAGTGTCAAATGCAAGTAGTGTAAAGTTGCAAAGTGGTGCAAATTTCATTCTGCAACTCGTGTGACCAAATGGACTATTCCAATGTGTTTAGATGGGTCCTTTTATGTTAGGAATGATCCTCTTTCACACCCAAACACGTCGAATCACTCTGAGCTACGTTCAATAGGCTCGATCCCTTAAGAGTCCAAAGTGCAAAATGGTTGCAATCTTTGACGAGCTATTACTCGAAAACTGTGAGACTTACAAACTCTCTGTCTAAGGCTATGAAATTGCATTGGGCCCCTCTACAATAACCTCTCTCGATTTTTGCTATCTCAGAGGTGTTTTCCTGTGGTGACGACTTTTCAATTGAGGAAAAAGTTGTCAAATGCAAGCAGTGTAAAGTTACAAAGTGGTGTCACTTTCGTTTTGTAACTCGTGTGACCAAATGGACTATTCCAACACATCTGGATGAGTACGTTTATGCTAGCCATGGTCCTTTTTCACACCCAAACACATTGAATCACTTCGAGCTACGTTCAACTAGTTCGATCCCTTAAGAGTCCAAAGTGCAAAATGACTGCAATCTTTGACAGGATATTACTCAAAAAATGTGATGCTTAAAAATTCTTTGTCTAAGGCTATGACATTGCATTAGGCCTCTTTACAATAACCTCTATCGGTTTTTGCTATCTTAGAGGCATTTTTTTGTGGCGACAAATTTTCAATTGAGGAAAAAGTTGTCAAATGCAAGTAGTGTAAAGTTGCAAAGTGGTGCAACTTTTGTTCTGTGATTCGTGTGACCAAATAGACTGTTCCAACATGTCTATATGGGTACATTTATGCTAGGAATAGTCCTATTTCACACCCAAACATGTCAAATCGGTCCGAGCTACGTTCATGCAGCATAATCGCTTAAGAGTCCAAATTGCAAAAGGGCAGAATCTTTGACAACCTATTACTTAGAAACTGTGATGCTTACAAACTCTTCTTCTGAGGCTACAAGATTGCGTTGGGCCCCTCTATAATAACCTCTCTCAATTTTTTCTATCTCAGAGTCGTTTTCTTGTGGTGACGACTTTTCAGTTGAGGAAAAAGTTGTCAAATGCAAGCAATGTAAAGTTGTAAAGTGGTGCAACTTTCATTTTGCAACTTGTATGACCAAAAAAACTATTCCAACACGTCTGGATGGATATGTTTACACTATGCATGGTCCTCTTTCATACCTGTTGTCACCTAGAAATTGCACCCTATGCAAAGTTATAAAAACTGAGCTTTATAGAGAAACATGGGATCATTTCAAGGCTTTGGGTCACCTAAAGTTGAAATGAACCTTCGGAGAAGGTCAGCTTCCTTTGTGCTATCACCTAAACTACTAATCTTTGTGAGGTAAAGGGAGAAAGAGTGCATGAAAATAAAACTAAATCCTATGGTGATGCACCAAATTTAATAAGAAGGCATATAACACAGTTTAAACACACAATTTCAATCAATGACAAAAGCTTTGTCATACACAAGTCAATCACATACGTTTTCTGCATAAACATTTCATGAGAAGGTTCATATGGCTACACCCCTAGAAGGAAGAAACAACTTCACAACTAGAGAATACTGCACTATAACACATCTCACAACCTGTAAACATACATATTGCTCTATAGAAAGGTGCTGAAATAAGACATAACCACAAGGAATCATACAATTTCACAAGTATTTTCATCAATTATACGAATGCACATGATTTAATAGAGAGATTGAAAAGGTAAAGTACTTATACTCATTGATTTCAATGGTGAACACTGATATACATGTCTATCATGAGCTACATACATAGCCTCTCTTCTGCAAATAACTCTATAGGTTACAGAAATAGAAAAGTACCAAGTCCGAACTATCTACAAAAAGGAAAAAAAATGCCCTATATACAAAAGAGTGTTGGCCCCTTAGGGCTTACAAAAAATATCTCCCTTCAGGATAAATCTCCCTCAGATCTTTTGATGAAATTAATGCCACCTAGAAATTGCACCCTATGCAAAGTTATAAAAACTGAGCTTTCTAGAGAAACATGGGATCATTTCAAGGCTGTGGGTCACCTAAAGTTGAAATGAACCTCCAGAGAAGGCCGACTTCCTTTGTGATATCACCTAAACTACTAATCTTTGTGAGGTAAAGGGAGAAAGAGTGCATGAAAATAAAACTGAATCCTATGGTGATGCACCAAATTTAATAAGAAGGCATATAACGTAGTTTAAACACACAATTTCAATCAATGACAAAAGCTTTGTCATACACAAGTCAATCACATATGTTTTCTGCATAAACATTTCATGAGAAGGTTCATATGGCTACACCCCTAGAAGGAAGAAACAACTTCACAACTAGAGAATACTGCACTATAACACATCTCACAACCTGTAAACATACATATTGCTCTATAGAAAGGTGCTGAAATAAGACATAACCACAAGGAATCATACAATTTCACAAGTAGTTTCATCAATTATACGAATGCACACGATTTAATAGAGAGATTGAAAAGGTAAAGTACTTATACTCATTGATTTCAATGGTGAACACTGATATACATGTCTGTCATGAGCTACAAAACATAGCCTCTCTTCTGCAAAGAACTCTACAGGTTACAAAAACAAAAAAGTACCAAGTCCGAACTATCTACAAAAAGGAAAAAAATGCCCTATGTACAAAAGAGTGTCGGCCCCTTAGGGCTTACAAAAAATATCTCCCTTCGGGATAAATCTCCCTCAGATCTTTTGATGAAATTAATGCTGCATCCCAGAGGCATCAAGGAGTCTATAGTAGGAGAAACACCAAGCTCCATTTCCCTATCAACATTTGGAGACATTTTCGCTTGCAACATCTAAAAATAAAACAACAAATTATTCAATCACGAAAACTAAAATAGTGATGCACGTCATGGATTATAATGTATGAGATAATGAACAAAATTTTGAGTACTTATTGAACTATATATTTCTTACTATCCGGCTTACTATTTTCCCTATCCATAGATTGTTCGAAAGCACCTATTTTAGGCTTTAATCCATAGTAGCAAGGTGGTGAACTATTTGATAAAATGCTTTGGTAGACATGTATCGAAATTGTGGTAGCATAGAAAAGGCGGTGAGCTATTTGAAAAAATGCCTCGAAGAAATGTGGTCTCATGGTGATGGAATGGAATTCTATCACCATGAGACCACATTTCTTTGAGACATTTTTTCAAACTACTCACTTCCTTGTCTATGCTATTGCTTAATATTATGCTTTGATAGATTTTTTCCAAGCATCCATATTTTGTTGGAAAACACATTTTTTAGGATTTTAGCCATAGTAGCAAGGAAGTGAATTGTTTGATAAAATGATTTGGTAGACATGTATGGAAGATGTGGTAGCATAGAAAAGGTGGTGAGTTGTTTGAAAAAATACCTTAAAGAAATGTGGTCTCATGGCGATGGAATGACATTCCATCACCATGAGACCACATTTATTCGAGGCATTTTTTCAAATTACTCACTGCCTTGTCTATGCTATTGCTTACTATTATGCTTTGATATATTTTTTCCAAGCATCCATAGTTTGTTGGAAAGCACCTTTTTAGTCTTTTAGCCATAGCAACAAGGAAGCGAACTGTTTGATAAAATGCTTTGGTAGACATGTATGGAAAATGTAGTAGCATAGAAAAGGCAGTGAGTTGTTTAAAAAAATACCTCAAAGAAATGTGGTCTCATGGTGATGGAATAGCATTCCATCACCATGAGACCACATTTCTTCGAGGCATTTTTGTAAACTACTCACTACCTTATCTATGTTATTGCTTACTATTATGCTTTGATAGATTTTTTCCAAGCATCCATAGTTTGTTGGAAAGCACCTCTTTTAGGCTTTTAGCCATAGCAGCAAGGATGTGAATTGTTTGATAAAATGCTTTGGTAGACATGTATGGAAAATGTGATAGCATAGAAAAAGTGGCGAGCTGTTTGAAAATATGCCTCGAAGAAATGTGGTTTCATGGTGATGGAATGGCATTCCATCACCATGAGACCACATTTCTTCGAGACATTTTTTCAAACTACTCATTGCCTTGTCTATGATATTACTTACTATTATGCTTTGATAGATTTTTTTGAAGCATCCATATTTTGTTGGAAAGCACCTTTTTTAGGCTTTTAGGCATAGCAGTAAGGAAGTGAATTGTTTGATAAAATGCTTTGGTAGACATGTATAGAAAATGTGGTATATTTCTTCAAGGCATTTTTTCAAACTACTCACTGCCTTGTCTATGCTATTGCTTACTATTAAATACTTTGGTATATTTTTTCCAAGCATCCATAGTTTATTGGAAATCACCATTTTTAGGCTTTTAGCCATAGCAGCAAGGAAGTGAATTGTTTGATAAAATGCTTTGGTAGACATGTATGGAAAATGTGGTAGCATAGAAAAGGCGGCGATTTGTTTGAAAAAATTCCTTGAAAAAATGTGGTCTCATGGTGATGGAATGGCATTTCATCACCATGAGACCATATTTCTTCGATACATTTTTTCAAACTACTCATTGCCTTGTCTATGTTATTGCTTACTATTATGCTTTGATAGATTTTTCCAAGCATCCATATTTTTTTGGAAAGCACCTTTTCTAGGCTTTTAGCCATAATAGTAAGGAAGTGAATTGTTTGATAAAATGATTTGGTAGACATGTATGGAAAATGTGGTAGCATAGAAAAGGCGGGGAGTTGTTCGAAAAAATTCGTTAAAGAAATGTGGTCTCATGGTGATGAAATGACATTCCATCACCATGAGACCACATTTATTCGAGGAATTTTTTCAAACTACTCACTGCCTTGTCTATGCTATTGCTTACTATTATGCTTTGGTAGATTTTTTTCAAGCATCCATAGTTTGTTGGAAAGCACCTTTTTTAGGCTTTTAGCCATAGTAGCAAGGAAGTGAACTATTTGATAAAATGCTTTGGTAGACATGTATGGAAAATGTGGTAGCATAGAAAAGGAGGTGAGCTATTTGAAAAAATGCCTTAAATAAATGTGGTCTCATGGTGATGGAATGGCATTCCATCACCATGAGACCACATTTCTTCGAGGCATTTTTTCAAACTTCTCGCTATCTTTTCTATGCTATTTCTTACTATTATGCTTTGATAGATTTTTTTCCAAGAATCCATAGTTTTTTGGAAAGCAACTTTTTTAGGCTTTTAGCCATAACAACAAGGAAGTGAACTATTTGATAAAATTCTTTGGTAGACATATATGGAAAATGTGGTAGCATAGAAAAGGTGGTGAGCTGTTTGAAAAAATGCCTCAAAGAAATTGGGTCTCATGGTGATGAACATCACCATGAGACCACATTTATTTGAGGCATTTTTTCAAACAACTCATTGCTTTGTCTATGCTATTTCTTACTATTATTCTTTCATATATTTTTTCCAAGCATCCATAGCATAGACAAGACAGTAAACTATTTGAAAAAAATGCCTCAATAAAAAGTGGTCTCATGGAATGCCATGACAAGCAAATGCAATTGGCAGTTATTCCTAGTTATTACTTATGCTATGTGAAGTAATAGCATCACTGCTTATGTTGACTTTCTAAACAACTAGATTGTAATTGAAATTTTGTCATCTATCAACATCTAGTTATTAGTTATGCAATGTGAAGTAATGCTTTGAGTTTGAAAGATGTGCAATGCAATGTAATCAACGATATGAATATAAACTACACAAATATATTAAGTACAATTCATTAGTTAAACTCTTTATTCTATTACCTACATGAAGGTTTGTCCAACTCCACTGGCATTGGGAGGTGTTCCCACAAAACCTCAAATATTAGCCTATTCAACATCCAAAATAAGATATTAGAATACCATTCATATAACAATGCTATTCACATGCAATAAATTTATAATTGTTTACTAGTTACATACCTTAGTGATAGATGCAGTGGAGTAATAAATAGGTGGAGGGCTAGTGTATCCAATATCAACACTGCGACCCTAAAATTTTATTACAATCATTAAACTAAATTAGTTAATATTGCATTTTAAAAATGAAATTTAATAAATTAAATTCAATAAACATGCTAACATTTACCAGAGTATCGATGTTGAAAGCCTCATTCAAAATGTTAGTTTCCATCACCATCCCCGCGGCTGCAAACATATCCTGCGCGCCATCCTCCTGAGTGTCTGTGGGGTCATATATACAAGCCGACCCACAAACCTGACAAGAATGGGGTGGAAGCCTACCCCTCGAAGTCTCCCCTGGATGCAGTTGTACTACAGGATTGACATGCTGGATGATACTCTGGTTCAAAGAGCTGATAGACTGCAAAGTTTCCACCTCAGCACTCTCCTTCATGACGAAAGGGATAATGACGTGCTCACAAGTTGGCCTAGCAAGAGCTCATCTCCCTTGCTGCTAAGGATCCTATTGTGCACCAGGTCTATCCTATGCTGATCCTCCACCTCTCCCCTGAAAGTCCCTCATATCAAAATAGTTGGGGATTTTGTTGAGGATGAACTCATAGTAGAGTTTCCTCAAGAAATATGGGGGACTTCGCAATTGTTGCATGGTGGATAGTCAAAAACCATGTACCACCTATCCCAAAAATGGTTCCTAATCCCTTGGTGGTGGCACCAATGGATAGGAAACCTCTTGGAATTAAGGTCAAGATTTTGATTTGTGCATGGGTTAGTGAATAGTGAACACAAATCATATTTTGTATTTTTTTCATCTTTTACTTCTTTATATGATAATTTATTTGCATAAAAATTCCTCCACGCTTGCCTCCTATCTTCCCAACCACTTAATTTTTTGTTGATTGCATCTACATGTTTTAACATGTCTTGAAGTGAACTCGCAAGTTAATTTGTTTTTGGTTGTTTTCAATTACCCCCGTTAAATTTTGCTGAGTACTAAGAGGATGTTGAGGAATTGGTGGAGGAGTTTGTTGTTGTGGTTGTTGAGGATTTTGTTTTTGTGCTTATTGCTGTGGTTTTTGAGGATTTTGAGGTTCATTAACATCTCCTACAAGTTAAAGAAATGAATATAAAAAACAACCTAAAATTACCTATTTAACAACAAATTCACAAAAACAAACAAACAATGCTTACTTTTTTGACCTTCAAAATCGATGTGGCGACATCTTGGCAACGAAATTGCAACAATTATATGAAGAAATTGCAACTTTAGCTCCTTCCAAAGCGTAAGTGTGCAAATGTAGGGTTTCTTGACCGTGAACAACAAAAAACACAGTAAAAATGAAATGATGTTGTTTTCTTTTTTTGTTTTAATAAGCTATAATGTGCTCGCGTTATAACATGGGCACATTATAACGTCCTCGCGTTGTAATGTGCTCACGTTATAACGTGCTCGTGTTATAATGTGAGTGCGATATAACGTGCTCACATTATAATGTGCTCGCGTTATAACACGAGCGCATTATAATGTGAGCGCATTATAACATGAGCGCATTATAACGTGCTCACGTTATAACGTGAGCCCGTTATAATGTGCTCGCTTCATGTTATAATGTGAGAGCGTTATAACGTGAGTGCATTATAATGTGCTCGTGTTATAACATGAGCGTCTTATAACGTGCTCGCATTATAATGTGAGCGTGTTATAACGTGTTCACGTTATAACGTGAGCGTGTTATAACACGAAGCTGGCACGTTATAATGCGAGCGTGTTATAATGCGAGCGTGTTATAACGTGAGCGCGTTATAACGTGAGTGTGTTATAACATGAGCGTGTTATAACGTGAGTGTGTTATAACATGAGCGCATTATAACGTGCTCGCATTATAATGTGCTTGCGTTATAACATGAGCACATTATAACATGCTCGTGTTATAACATGAGAGCGTTATAACGTGCTTGTGTTATAAAATGAGAGCGTTATAATGTGAGCGCGTTATAACGTGCTCATGATGTTTGATTTTTTTGTTTGAATAAGCTATAACGCGCCCATGTTATAACATGAGCGCATTATAATGTGCTCGCGTTATAACGTGCTCGCTTCACGTTATAACGTGCTCGCGTTATAATGTGAGCGTGTTATAATGTGCTCACGTTATAATGTGAGCGCGTTATAACATGAGTGCGCTATAACATGCTCGCGTTATAACGTGAGCGTGTTATAACATGAGCGCGTTATAACACGAGTGTGTTATAACGTGAGTGCGTTATAACGTGCTCACGTTATAATGCGAGTGCGTTATAGACTCGATGGCTCGGTCAGATGAAGACATAACACGAGCGCGTTATAATTCGCTTTATGGCCTATCAAATTATTTTTGAAATTTTGGCCACAATTTGGCCCCGCATCTTTTTGCACCCGCCCAGGGATGAATTTAGGATTAGGGTCAATGGATGTGCCAAAAGGGCCAAATCAAGTGTTAGAACTATACATTTATGACATCCACAAAAAATATGATAAACGTATAAAGTATTTACATTTTTCTCTACAATTTTAATAACAACATTTTACCTTATGTCAAATAAATCATCAATTCTTTTAGAAGAAAAAAGAAAGATCCCTAAATTATAAAAGAAAATATACAAAATTACCAAGTTAAAAAACAACAAAGCAACTCTTACAAGAAGTGAAAATAAAGTATAACCTTATCTTGATACCAATGTATGAATGTAGTGTTTATTTTTGTTCATTATAGCAAGCCTTTTAACCTAATGTTTAATTTTATTCAACCTTTAATGTAGCATGTCTAATTTTTGTTCGATGTAATATTAACATCATTAACATCAAGGTGGCTTCCTAGACAATAGAAATGACATTAAATCTTTTTAATGGGGTATGATGGATACACTTCATTTTGGTTGAGAAAGGGTAAGTGGGATACACTCACATGCCTTGATTATCCCTAAAGAGAAGGGATTTGACAAAATAAGGATTATTATATCATAAAATTAAAAATATGTGGAAAATATATTAGTCTATTTATGTATGTCGTATTGTGAAAAGTTGATGTGGTTTGTAGTTTTAGGGTTTGTGTGACCTATATAATTGTTGGAGATGAAACTGCCAACAAGCATTTAAATTTGGGGCTTTGATTCAACGATTGTAAATCTAAATAATGATCTTGCCACCATAATTTAAATTAACTTCAACCAGGGAGTTTCTAAACCAATGAAAATATTATAACTTGAATGTTAGATTGATAGTTATGCACAATGTAGAGGTCATTTCATTTTGTTTGTAGTCCCTTGTAATGTGCGGGACCCCAAATTGGGATGTGAGGCAAGGAGAAAGATAACACACCCTTTGTAAGCAAGATCCCACATACACAATGAGTAAAATATCACATAATTTTTAAAATCGTCATGACATTGACAATTGTTTCAAATGGATTACCCTGCTAAACTGCATCTATAGAGGAAAAAGAAAAATGAAAAAGAAGAAAATGTGAAGAAAATTTCACTAGAGGAGCACAAGAAATGGAGTGTTGGGTTGTCCATGGTGAAAGATAAAATTACCTCCACAATGATTCAAAAGGTTTCCTTGAGCTCTATTAGTTAAAGGCCTTGATCTTAGGCACTAGGTGGTTCACATTTGGGAGCTAGAAAGGGATATTAATTGGGCTCCATGTGATAGTATTTGATATTCTATGGTAAATTTATTGTTTGACCTAGTACATATGCATGGGCAAAGGAACTTACATTTGACATAGTTCAAATGCTTGATTGTTCCTCGTTGTCAAATACCAAGTTACTTCACTCCTACACGACAATATTAAATATGTAGTTCACTAGGTAGAGGTGTATTACAACTACATATTGGATCACATGCATGCAAGGATGAGGAGATAGATTTATTTGTAAAAGGTAGTGGAATCTATCATGAATGGTTTTAAGGCTTCCCTCTCGGTGTAGGGCATCTCTTCCTTCTCTAAATGTTACAATGAGGATGAGTTAGTTGAGTAGGTGATGATCTCCCCTTTTGGTAAAGGTAGCTCCTATGAAACTTGCAAGGAAATAATTTGTAGTGCTGATAGGCTTGGAGGTGGGTGAGGCCTATGTAATTTTCCTCAAGCCCTTTGGATTGCTATATTTTGTCTTGGGTTAATGGTCATTCTTCATCTTTTGGGTTGGTCTATTGGCTACTATTCTAGTTGATAATTCATGAAAATTATTAGACTTCCTGGTTTCTATTTTTTTAGTCATCTAGTTTTGGTTTGGGGGTTTGGACTAGTTTCATACTACTCTATTTCTTAAATAGTATATATTATTTATTTTAGTTGGTTTAGCTCCTATGTCAATATCTCATTTTCCCTTTGATTTATATGATAGTTCAGGCCTATTGTCTTTGGCACCAACATCCAAAAAATAACCCCCTCTTTTTTATCAACTCTTGAAGCTCATCCAAATTTATTAACAAAAATATTTATAAGGAATTATAACAATTTAAAATATTATTTTTAATTTTATTAAATTATAAAAATATTGTTTATAAAAAATTATAAAAATTTAAAATATTATTATAATTTTAGACACCTAAATTTGACTAACTCATTTCTTCCAAAACATCATCAATTTCCATCATCATGGCTCATCAATTCGTCTTCTGATTTAATTAAATAATTTCATTATTTAACTAAATTAACATGTTGTCTCCCCTTCATCATGGATTAATTATTTAATTATTTAAAATTTGAATTTCTTTATTTCTACTTTTTTTTTTTGGATACATAAGCCAGTTTATATTATTAATAAAAGAAAGCCAAATACACCCGTCTGCTAAGCAGGTATGAGGGAAAAATAAAGCATGGAGAACCAGCCCTCAGAAAATTCACTAACAAGACTACGAAAGACCGCCATGACACCAGACAAAATGCACCAAACTAGTCCCCATAACAGACCACAACAAAACATGGCAATCGAAACCATACCACGCCAAACCTGAGCTAGAACAATATACAACATAAACTACCCAAAGAAACAAGCATGCCAAAATAAACTACAGTCGATCAGAGAGCTTACAACACCACCTTACAAAAATTTATTGAAAATAGCAAATTCTTCAAACTCTGCTTTCCACTCCACATTATCAACTGCCATTAGCTCAAAGATTTTTTTGAGGAAGATAGTCACCACTGCCGCCAAAGACCTATGCCTCATTAGCCCCAAACCCTGCAAGTCTAAAAGGAAGGGATAAATTTTCACCGTGTCCTCCGAACGCACCTTTTCCACTTCACAAGGCCGTGGACAACCTCGACCTTCAATCACCACCCTAAGAACATCGTCGATATTTTCATACAGGTTCTTCCTAAATAGCTTAACCAACAACCTTTTAGCTTCCACCTTCGGCTCCAAATTGTCTATCAATGAGGCGAGAAAACGAGAAGAACCATGCAGATTATCACGCCCATACTCCGCGCACTCAATGTGTCCCGAGCCCAACACCATTTTTACCACCGCGAGCACCAAAGGATCATAGTTCACCATAATCCTTTTGAGGCACTGGTCAGAGACTTACCTAAAGGAAACCTGCCTCGCCGATGATTGTAGGGAGATAGGGGTGTCAACCCCAAAACGAGCTACTCCCGCCATCGAGACCTCAATTAAGAACTTAGAATTCTTCGCCATTCTCTGCCCCTCACCGCAGATGCACAATAGGAGAGGCAAAGCAACCCACAACCAAAACCTAAAAACATAGAATGAATGCCAAAAGATATCCGTTCCAACCATAAATAAGCTTGGATCCCCAAGGCCACCACCCGCAACAACCGTACTCCATCTTCATGCTAGATGTCCTTTCTAAAAGGAGAGTGCTTCTTTCCATTTAAAACCATCATCACCTTGCATTGGAAATGGAACCAAATCTATCCGGCAACATCCTCCTAGCTTGTCGACTCGACAAGCCAACTCCTCCCACCTTACTGACTTGCCAACTTGGCACCTCAAACCCCCGACAATTGCCATCATGGCAACCAAGCCCAAACCCTTCGCCACCTTGGAGGTTCGCCCACCCTACCACCCACAAATTTCTCTATTTCTACTTTAGTTAAATAATTTATAATTATTTAATTAATTTACTATTTAATCATTTTCCTCTATATTAATTAAATAATTTTAATTGTTTAATTAATATATTAATTAATCCTCTTAAATTATACATTGATTAAATAATTTATAATTATTTAATTAGCTTATCTTCAATTAATCTTTTCTAAATCTCAATAATTGAATAATTATTTAATTAAATTAATTATTCTTTCAAACATTCTTCTTCTAAAAATAAATAAAATTATTACACTTTGCACATGAATTAAATAATTAATTAATTAAATTATTTTATTAATTATCTATACACTTTCCACCTCATCAATTAACTTCCACTCACTTGGAGTTCACTCTTCAATCAATGCACTCTTCTACCTAATCTATTCAGTCTCACTAACAGTCACTCATACTTATCTCATCAATAAGTTCTCTTAACCAATCCATACAGTCATTAGCTCAAATAATACAATCAGTTAACTCCTCACCACTTTCAATCAATTCCTCTCATACATTCTCATCCATTGATCTATTCATTCTTCTACTCAATCTCAACCGTTGATCAATATCACATGAAATCTACAAATTCAGCCTTCATCCATCCTCAATATCCATCTCTTTCTCTTTGCAAGAAATCTATATGCATTATCATTATCATTTAAGTGCTTTTGTGCTAAAATTTTGAGAGCAACTATAGCATCATTCTTCAAGGTGTAATTGAAGAATAATGGAGTTGAACAAGGATATTGTGTAATGGTTTTTTATTGTAGATTTGCTTTATTTAAATTGTATATTTCCTTTAACTTTATTAAACGATTTAGTTTGATATGATTGATTTATTGCTTTTGTTGTGTTTTAATCATGTCATTTCACTAATCCGTAATAACTAAAATATTAACTTTAAATTAGAATTATTAAAGAATTTATTCTTTTAAAAGTCATTTTTTTTTTCTAATTTATATTTTTAATAATTCATTTTAATTATAAAAATTAATTTTAAGATGTTTAATTTGAACGAAAGATTAACAATTAACCATTTTTCTTCTCTAATAATTTTACTTATTATTTATTTTACTATTTTATATATTTCAAAAATATATATTTGATTAATAGATAGCATGATAATATATTGTAATAATTTTTATTAGTTAAATTATTATTTTTAAATTTTTTAAAATTTAATGTTTATATATTTTTTAAAATATTATTTTTATTTTTATGACTTTAAATTGTTTTTAAATAAATTAATTATTCAAACCCAAAAATAAATTAATATAAAATTATTAAAAAAATTAATTAATTATATATGATGGAGGAGGTCAATAGGTATATTATGCTTTAAAAAATAAAAAAAATTGAACATATAAACTATATAAAATTTTACATAATATAAAAAAAACCATCAACGTCCAAGCTTCATTCAAGGATAAATGTGTTCAAGATGCACTCCAAATACTTTAAGGATGACTGAAATGTAAAGTTATCATCTAGTGTATAATCATGTGGAGTCCATAGAGTATAATCTCTTAATAAAATGAAATCATATAAAAAAAATCAATAAATATGATTATAAAGTTAAGTTGAGTTCAGAAGCATTTTCGGACAAAATATCCTATATTAGAAATATTATAGGTTCAAGATAATATACATGTGTAAAATGATTATACACTTATCAAATTTGAATTAGAAGTACAATCTTGGGTTTGTCAAGGAATGAAAGGAGAAAAGTTCAAAATTTAAAAATCTTCCTTTGAATAAGATTCAAATATAAAAAAGAATTAATCCCTTTTTAAAAAGTCATTAGGTATGAATGATATCATATGTGTAGCTTTGAATTAAACATTGAGATTTCTCTCAATCAAAATTAAGATCTCACATAATTATCACTAAGATTTATATAAAAATAAACATTCAAATGCACAAATATGGTATTGAAAGAAAAATGATTTATAAATTATTTATAAATTAGTTTTAATACTTTCTTTATTAATGATATATAAATAAGACATATTTTTTAAAGTTTAAATATAGAAGAAAAAATTAAAACAATTTAATTTATTGACATTCATTAAACTTTTTATTTATAAAAATTAACATTATCATGAAATTCTTGATTTTAAACAAACAAGTTAATTAAGATTTTTTTTTTTTTGAAAAATAGAATATCAAAGAAAAAAATTGAAACTACACATCTGTGCCTCTCTATGAGACATCAAATACACTTTTTTTATTAATTAAAATCCAGAATACAACATATTTTTATTATTTTCAATTAATTAATATTGGGATTACCTTCCTTTCTGAAGCTACACACTCAAGGGCAAACAAAAGGTGGCAATGGCCTGGCCATAGGCACGAGTTACTTGGGATTGAGAAGGCAGAAAGACCCTGTGAAGATGTGAAAATGAAGACCCACATTTATAAATTATATGTCATCAATCAACCAGTCAAGTATTAGAATTATCTCATTTACTCACAAGCTGGAACGATAACGACCGACCAAAGGAGAGAGAAGCATAAGCAAAAGTAGAGGACAACATATAACCAACAACCAGTGTTCCACATGGTTTCAAGGATGGGGACGGGGTAACGACTGGGGACGCGTTTTGGGGATGCGGGGATGGGGGGTCTAAGTTTGGGGACGATAGCGGGGGGCGGCAAGGCGTTGAAATACATATAGTACTTGAAAAAATAGTTATAAAAAGATGTATAAGAATAATAATTATACATCTTGGAGACAACTAGGAGTCCCCTAGACGTCTTGAGGACACCCCAACATCCTCAAAGTCCTAGTGGCGTCTTGGAGACAACGACATTGGTGGTGGGATGGTGGCGCTAGTGGTGGGATGGTGCGGGACGTCCCCCAAGTCCCCAAGTCTCCGAGACGTCCCCGTCTATAAAACGCGAGGTGTTTTGTGGGGGACATGTCCCCGTGGAACACTGCCAGCAACCAAGATTTAGATAAGAGGGTGAAGATGTGACTTTAACAAACATTTCATTGTGACTTAAGATCGGTTTATTGGGCTGGCTGGCCACTGAAAATCTAGACAAATTGAAGGTGATAACTGATTGGACGTTGATCTCAGATTTTTGAACTTTATTTACAATATAAAGTTGGTCTACCTAGATGCCGTTGCTCACAATTAGTGATGTAGGTAGAAATGAAAAGGTAGGAGTAATGAATACTGCAATAAATGACTGTCACATCTTTCCTCTTGCATTTATATGGCCGGGCTTAAGTGTCACACACTAAGCTTTGACCGGTCGATGTTCTTTTCCTTTTTCCCGTTTCCGTTGGGCTGGCTATGCTATGGTCATCCGATGGCTGATGAATAGTCTTACAGATTGTCAGGGAAGTACTGTTACTCGACAGGGAATTCTATGTTAGGGCCGTACTTTGCAGCAAACTCGAAAAGCAGCTCCTGTTATTAATTTCCAACGCGCCCAAATTGAATTTCAAATCAGCCTAAATTTCCCGCTATTTGAATGAAATTTAAATTTCAACAGTTTATCTCTGCTTTTTATCTCTACTGGAATACTCATTTGAGTTGAAAGTTAGACGCCAAATCGTTTGCACGAAGTAAGATGGTGAGAGACTGTTAAGGGGCAGCAACGAAGTGGTGGGGATCAGAAAAGTAAGGCCAAAGCTACGATTAATTCTTTTCATGATCACACGCTCAAGTTGAGATCTAAAAATCAGGCCACGATGAACACCATTGTCATCGACAATTACAGGTTTGTTTCCTGATTCCTCCCCTATTTCCCCAACTGCTTTTCCTCTGCTTAGAAAGAATATTGTTCATTGGCTCCACCAGATTCTCAATTAGCACATGCCCCTGTGAAATGTAGTGTTCCAGAGCTACCCACGTCAGATAAGGTAAAGACATACCCAAATATTTTAGAGTGGCTATAAATTTGGCGGAGCCCAAGGTGAATTTCATAGCACTATAGAAAACCCAGCACAACCGGTTATTGAGATCAATCTGGAAGAAGACAATTTTCTACCATTAATTTGGTTTGAGAAAAGTATTAGCACCATAGAATCGCATTTGGATTCATTTATATCATCCTGGACTTGGTTTGACAATTGCTTTTGGGAGAATGGTGCGCCTGATGTGGATTAGCTCAGTTATTCAGATTCATTATCATGAATTTCTTAGGGTCAATGTGTGGACAAAATAACATGGATATGGTCTCAAAACTCCATGCAACTAATAGATTAAAGATTAAAAAAATCTTAAGGAGGTAAAAGTTTGAAATTACTAATTAATGAAAGACACAAAACATGCCCTATGAATACTTCCATATTCATGCATTCATATTTTAAATAAGTAAGATAACTTCTAGGTAAATATAATAGATTTTAAGAAGGTTATCAAGATTTTTTAGAAAAGTTTTACATTCTTATTATGAAAATAATTTTTTTATGCTCAATTAATTTAAACTATTGATTAATATTTTTTGGACATTAAATGCATTTCAAATGTTAAATGTTTTTTTTTAATGTGTAGGCTATCAATTAGATAGAAAATGATGTTGTGCTATCAAAATTATTTTTTACATCATCTCAAATATTTCACATGATGTAAATATGTATGATAGAGTAGGCCCCATAAAATACCTTAATTTTGTTCCTCAACCACTTAGATTTTTCAAAGATTTTGAACAATTTTGAAAGAAAGAGAAGTTAAAATTTTATCTCTACATTTTAAATGCAATAAATTTTTCATTTATTAGAAAATATAAAAAGTGTATTCTTAAATTTGAAGCTTGAAAATATTTTCCTCTTCAAAATAAATTATAATGATTACATTAAATAGAAAATGGACAATGAAATATGATTAGTTCTTTTAACATATTTAGTGTTCATTACAATATCATTTTAACTTTTTATATGTTTAAATTGTTGATCAAATCATTATAAATCATTGTTCACACACATATATAATTTTTTTTAATCAATACCTACATTAGGTTAAACCCTAATTTCTATTAAATTTAATATATTTTTATATAAGTACAACCAAAATATTATATAATTATTCTAAAATAACTCATATACTTTACTTATTTTTTGTGTGAAAATGAATAAAATAGTTATATATTCTATTTATTTATGAATTTGTTTACTTGTGAATGTGATTATGTATACGTAATAATTTATATATTATATTCATATAAATCATATTAAATAAAGTAAACTCTTAAAATACAATATTTTTTAATTAAAAGAAATTAAGTCTAAAATAAAATAGTTTTATGTTTTATTTATTTATTTATTTTAGGTACATGTATTTAAGTATTTATGTTAGTTTAGTAAATAATTAATGTATTCACTTAATATTTAGTCCATCTATTATAGATAAAATTATTTAAGTAGTGTTTATATTAATATATTTATATTCTATTTAGTAACAAATATTGGTTGTTCACAAATAAAATTATTAATTAATACATTGTGGTTTTTGGAAATTTTTTAAAAATATATCTTAAGTAAAAATACATTAATTTTAGGTAAATAAAATAATCTTATGTTTTAGGTGGGGTCTTTATATTAAAGAAATTGGAAAATAACTCAAATTGAAAAATAGTAAAATGTTAAGAACAAGGCTCATTACAAGCTTATTTAACAAGTTTTGGAAACACTTGGAAAGGAATGCAAATTTTACCATGATACACTATATTGATTGTCAATAACATTTTGGGAATGATAGACAAGAAATCACATGTCCTATAAGTTATTTAGAAAACACAAAATGTTGCAAGAAAGAATATATCATAGAAAGATGAATAATCCATAATGATCTAAAATAAATAAATTCGTGAGAAGATGTACATATATAGTGCAAAGGAGAGCAATCACTCCTTGACAAGTGTCATGCAACTCAATAAAAGAGTAAGGCTAAAAAGTACACCTAAGCAATCTTATCTTCAAAAAGAAAAAAAAATCATGAGAGAATATGTCATAGAATATTCTACACCAACAAGGAACACACCACTACTAACATAGGACTAGAAAAGAAAGCTAATAGAACTAATTGAATGAATTCCATACATCATCCATAGTATCACAAGAGGTAGTTACAACTACAATGAAAATGAGGAAGGAGATTAAAAGTTAGTAGCTTTGAATATTTGAGATCATGAATATTATCAGGCCTTAAAAAATAAATTCACTTGGAAGTTTTGACTCCAATACTCAAACCCTCATGTAAGGTATTTTTTATTTAATTTTTTATATTTACTAAAAGGGAGTTGCCTCATGACAACAACCTAGCTATAAAAAAAGGTTTTTCATTTTACCTATTTATATATATTTTCATGTATTTAGCAAATAAAATAGTTGATGAATAAATAAAATTATTTTTAAAAAGGGGTCTAAGAGATTCTTTTAGGAAAGGTTTTTAGAAATGTATAATAAAAATATAGCTTCACACTAAAATATTATAAAACAATTGGTTGATAAAATATTAGAACAATTATTGAGAAAGGGTATAAAGAGATTCTTTTAGGAAGGAGTTTTAGAAATATATTATGAAAATATGGTCTTATACTAAAAAAATATAAGTTATTGGTCACTAAAATATTGAAGCATCAAAAATAGATTTTAGGATTAAAAAATATTTTAAACAACATATGCTTATTTATTTATAGAACAATGGGAAACATAAATTAGGTATAATGGGTGGAAAGAGGATTACTTTTTGAGCATCAAATAATTTAGTTTTATTTTCAACTGTTTTAATTAATAAAATTCTCACCATCAGATTGATCTTTTTCATTTTGATAAATGAAGATGAAAACATAAATTTATTTATTTAGTTTATACATATCCAAGAACAAATTATTTACTATTGAAATTCAAGAACACATTATTTATTATACATAAAAAAATTTACGTAAAAAGAAAGTTAAAATCCATAAATCACATAGTTAAAGCTCTATATGTATTCCCTCCAAATGGATAAAAGCACAAAGATGAGTCCACTTAAGGTGGAAATTTTGACCTTAGTTAAAAAGCTGAAAATAGGTCTAATAGAATGGGATCCTGTTTAGGTTCGGGGTCCGAGCCAAAAATATAAATGGATCCTGTTTTTTAAAAAATGGGATCTCATTTTGTTTTGACCTCCCGAGCCCATCATTGGGAAATGGGATCCTGTTCTTTACAAAACGGGATCCCAATTTGTAAAAAATGAGATCCCATTTCATGAAGTTATTTATTTAAAAAAAATTGAACCCCATCTCATTTTCATAGACAAGATCTTGGTTGAGAGCTCCAACAACCCCAACAACCCAACGATGACCTAGTGACCACACCAAGTAGGCATTTGAACCAATTTTTTTGCATTTTTTTCTATTTTTTGTGAATAATGATTAGTTTATGTTTTTTTTTATTCTTTGTAGTTCTCATGAATTTCTTCAGCTCAATCCAAACCTATCAAAAACCATGAAACCCTAAGAAAATAAACAAAAAACATTAAACAAAAAAATGAACTTGGTATATATATGTATGTACATATGTATATATGTATAGGTACATATGTATATAATATGCATATATGTATATATGTGTGTACATATGTATGTATGTATATATATGTATATATGTATGCATATATGTATGTGTATATTTTTCAACTCTAAAATATGAAATAAAAACTCTTAAATTTAACTATTTTGAAACCATTGAAAGACTTTTCCAAAATACATACATACATACATACATACATACATACATACATACATGTTCTTATATATACATACATATATGCATGCATACATACATACATACATACATACATACATACAAACATATACACATACATACATATGCACATTCATTCTTAATTATATGTATATGTATATACATTCATATACATAAGTATGTATATACATATACATTTAATTAAGAATGTATGTATGTATGTATGTGTATATGTATGCATGTATGTATCATATGACTTACGACTCTTCAATTAGATCCATATTAAATAGTGAAATCCCATGGAATGACACCTAATGTGTGAATCCATTCAATGCCCAAGATTACATGTCACAACAAAATTGAAAGGAAAAAAACATGTTAGATTGTAGAGCATAATCCCCCATGGAAACCTTGAAATTTTGATATTTTTCTTACATACATATCAATGTACCACTATTAGCAATCATCACTTTAAATTAGTTACATGGATATTGATAATGTACTTAGTTTTCTTTTCCACTCAAGTGGTAATGAACTTATGAATATTAAGCAACATTCTTTGAAATGACTCAACACCTTCATAGTTAAGGAGGAGGTCCCTAATAATGTGCATGCATAGATATTCTAGGAAATGGTTCATTGCCCATTTTTTTTTGTATATATGTAGATATGTATATATCTTTTTTTATTTCATTAAATTATTATTTTCTAAATATTAAAAACTTATAGGATAATGGTATTCAATATTTGATTACATTATGAGATAACATAGAAGCTTCATGTTTGATGTAGAATACTTGTTTATAAATATATGTACATTTACATACATACATGTACTTGTGCATACATATATGTACATACACATCATGTATATATATATATATAAACTGTATAGATAAGTATGCATGTATATATATGTATGTGATGCAAGAGCATCCAAGGGGTGAGAAATCTTGCATCAACCAAAAAAATAGGTGATGTTTCTTTTGAATAAGGGCTCGTTGATTTGCGTTGCTAAGCATGAAGATTTCCAAAAGTTTGAAATTAGGAGGAACAAACTTTGTCATTCGGCATTTGTTCAGTAGGCATTCATTGTTAACAACGTTGGTGAACTGGTTTATCGACGTGATACGAGGATATCGAAGAGACCTTACTTCGTGTCCCTTCGACATAGCGATAAGCATTTCATGACAAGTGGTGGACGGTTGTGAAGGTTCTTCATCAGGCTGATAGGTGATTTTCGGTGTGACTTCGTGGTGAGTCCCTTCGATATTCTGATATCATGGAGATAGTCATACAAGGGAGCCTACAGTATAGCGGGTAACGCATAACCCACGAAAAACCATGATGGAGGTTGCGGTATGGTAGTATGGAAATTACAACCCCACGATAGTTTGGTGAAGGAGTCTATGGTATAGCGGTACAGACCCCACAATCTCATGATAGTCCATGAAGAGGGCCTGCAGTATGGCAGTAACTTGTAGACACTACGATGGATATTTGGATGGTCCATGATGGAGCGGTGTCATGTGGTATCACAGTAAAAGAGAATGGTGATGACAGGTGGCGAGGAATGATTGAGCAGGGATGATGTGGAGGCTCTTCATCAAGGAGACCTTCTTATATCAGAGTGAGCTATGCTTGAGTCTCTTCAATGACCTGGTTGGGGCTTGATTAGTGGAAATCCTGGATTTCAAGGGAGATGATTTGGCATCCCCTCAACACAGTGAAGACAAAGTGAAGTGAAATGGTGAAGTTAATGATAATAAATTTCCACAATCCATATTGCTACTAAATTTGTTTCTGGATTTGATTATGTTAAAGCTTTTTTCATCAATGTTTTGGATCACACTTTGTGATCCATCATCAGGATGGTAGAGAGCAAGAGGAGAAAATGGTTGATTGCAGACTTGGAGCAACCTAAAAGAGAGAGGGAGAGAGGAAGGATGCACACCAATCGAGGTTCAAGGTCAAACCAAGGAGAAGACATCCCAAAAAATGGAAAGACAACCAAATTAAGTACAAGAGAATGAACAAAGATAAAAAGAATACCAACCTAATTAAAACTCAAAAAAAGAAAAGAAAAGAAAAAGACTAAACACTAGCTATTTGCAAAAAAGGTTCAAAAATAATATATTGACAAAAAAGATACACCTAAAATAGGTTCTTCCACTTAAAAGAAATAAATAATATGTACTAGGATTTGAAAGGAAGGAAATAAATAAAAAGAAGGATGAAAAACTAATTAAAAGAGAAAAATCTACAAGGATATAATATATAGATATAATAAACCAAAATATTATGAAAGATATCTATAAAAATTTCTATAGATATCTATAATATAGATTAAAATAATAAGACAAAACTTGGAGAAATCAATAAAACTCTAAAATTAATAAAAAAAACAAAAAATAGAAATAAAAAATAATTAAGAAATGCAAACTAAAAATTATCAAAATAAATGAAAAAAGAAGCAAAATAAATTAAACACACACACTCAAAACTATGTAAATAAATAAATAAATCAAAGATATAAAAGAAGAAAAATGATGAAGTAGACCCATAAAAATAAAACAATCAAAAAGAAAAACCAACAAAGATCAAGGAATAAATAAAAAGGAGGAAGACTATTTAAAGAATAAGAAAAAATAAAATTGTGTAGAAAATATATGAAATATAACAAGACATATAAATAGATGAAGGAAACTAAATCAGATATTAAAAAGAAATCCTAAATAAAGAAGAAAGACAAAATAAAAAACCAAATAAAAGTGTGTGTGTATATATATATATATATATATATATTAAAGAAAGCAGTTAAGAGGGGAAAAAAATAAAGAAAAAATGAAAATTTAAGAACACAACAATAACTAGATAAAAACAAAATAAAAGAAAATTAGAAGAAAAAATCAAAATAAAAGAACAAAACAAACAAAAAGAATCAACAAAGCTCATAAGAAATCACAAAAGAAGAGGGTGGAAGGGAGAGGGAAAAAACAAAGGGGGAGGGGCAGGGGGGATGAGACAACAAAGAGGAAGAAGAAGGGAAGGGGAGGATCCAAAACACCACAAAATAAAAAAGGAGGGGAGCAAGGCAAGGGGGAAGCTTGGGCTAGGAGAGATGAAAGAGGAGGACAACATAATGGGTACCCACCGCACAAGAAAGGGGAAGACTAGCTAATATTAAACCAAGTTGCACAAGTTGGAAAGCAAGGGTTGTCAAGCGTTGCTGAGAATCCACCCCTCATCATGATTTAGGTTCGAGGGGTGGTTGTTGATTTGAATGGATTCCTTGAGTTTCCTCTTGAAAAAATTGTCTTCTTTGCACCCCCTTCACCCCCTTCACCTCCACCTCCACCCACTTTGCCTCATAACCCCCCACCTCCACCACTTGCATCTGACGGTGCTTGCTTGCAAGTAGAGATTGATGTGAATGTTAGATCCATTCATGATCTAATCAATGCTATTTAGAATGAAGAATGTATTCCACCACATTTGAAGCGTTTTGCATCTACGATGCAAAATGTTGTGATACCGTTAGATCCATTGATGTGGACTTAGATGAGTATCAATGATGGATAGATGAGAGGAGACTGTAATCATATTCTAAAAAGGAAAACACAAAGAAATGAAGAGATGCAGTAGAGAGTCACAACACTTTATTTTAAGACAATGATCTTAGTGAATTTTATTCAATTTTGTAGTTCACGGTGAAGAAGAAATCTGATCCACTTCGGAGCTTCTCTGAGGTGGTGGCTTCTGATTCACATGCTGTTGGGGCTTCTGACTCACATGCTGTTGGGGTTTCTGATTCACTTGTTGCTGGGGCTTCTGATTCACAGGTTGCTGGGGTTTCGACTGCTGGGGTTTCTCCTTCCTCTGCTGGGGAAGCTACCATGATAAATCATATTGAGCATACAACTAGACCGGTTTCTGTCTCTACTGATGGTGCTTTGTTTCCCACCTCTGATTGCTCTCTGGTTATTTCCACACCTATTCAGGTGAACTCTGATGTTACCTCTCGGGTTGCGGATTTTCATCCTCAGGAAATTGATGGGCTGGCTTGGCAGGCTAAGGCAGCACAAGTTGAAGAAGGCTGGACTACTGTTACTAGAAAAAAATCTAAACCCTCTGGGCCTTCTTTCGATATGACTCTTCGCTCCAACAAACGAAACTCTAATTGTAAAACTTAATGGTGTTTGTTTGTGAGCTGGTTTTTTTGTTGACTACAGGCTGTCTTTTCTGCAGTCTGGTTTTTTTGGCTTTTTTAAGCTGTTTGGCTTTTGGTTGTATTGGGTTCCGGATCCCATCAAAATTTGTTTTCCCCAATTTCAAAAACAATGATCTTATTTTTATAAAGAATTTGACTTTGGATGGATATTTTATGAAGAATTTGGTTGGATGGATCTATTAATTAATATTGTATTAATTTTTTAATTGGTGTTTTTTCTTAATTATAATTTTTAGAGGTGTATCTATGATGGATTGCATTCACACATTTTGAACATTTTTAGAAATGTTTTGATATACTTAATTTGTGATAATTAGAATTTTTTTGATATACTAAACCCTAAACCCATCATTTTGTCTTAACATATGGCTTTATTTTGATATACTAAACCCTAAACCCTAAAGCCATCATTTTATCTTAGGACATTTAAGCCATAGATCCCCTTAAAACAATACTTAGGGCCCCTTAAAAGCCATCATATAGTATGAATTACATCCTTTAAATGTATATTTTAAAAAATTATATATATTTAACTTAATGCAATTCGGTTGCCTTGAGCAACTTCACCAAATTTTATCCCCTTAAGACATCATTTTGTCCTAGGAACTTCATTAATAGATCCCCTTAAGCCATCTTATGAGGACCCCTTAAGCCATCACAATTTTCCTAATAAAAATTATTAATGATTTAATTTTTAATGAGATTTCATATCACATTAATGAGCTTTTTGTTTGTGTTTTAAATTTATTTTTTAGTATGTGTACATGTAAGAAAATTACATAGTTAGATCTTACATTTTGAAATTTGTAAGTATATGAACAAGTTAAAAGATGTATGTATGTGTATGTACATGTATCCTAGATATTTTACACTCATGTACATTAATGATGTATGTATGTGTATGTATGTTAATTTTGTATAATTTTTGCAAGTTCATTTATATACATCATGGATCAATTTGATATTAATGATATTCTTATTGATCCACTTGTTCAGCCTCCCCCTCCACCTCATAACCACCCACATCCAATATTGGGATTCGATGAGGCTCACTTGCGATCTCGGATCAATGATAATATTATATCCATTCAAAACCAAATCAATGCTATTCAAAATGAAGCATTGGTTTCTCCACACTTGAGGCATTTTTCATCTGCAATGCAAAACGTTGTCGATGTCATTAGGAATATTGTTTCGGACTTAGATATGCATCAATGATGGCGGGAATAGATGAGAAAATTTTATTCATATGGTCTCTCCTACAAAGATATTTTGGACTTGAAAATAACAAAATCCCATCTTGCACCTTATTTTACCAACCCTGTCACTAATCTACCTATTCTTGCAAATAAACCTAAGATATCAATGAGGTGGTGCACACATCCACAAATGTCTGCACATTTTTGGGAGTGATAGTGGAAGGTATTTGACCATCCACCACATGCTAATTTGGATGGTATTTGACCATCCACAATTAATAAAATTCCAAGTGAATTGATTTTTTAAGGCCCAATAATATTCTTGATCTCAAATATTCAAAGCCAGTAACTTTTAATCTCCTTCCTCATTTTCATTGTAGTAGTAACTACCTCTTGTGATACTATGGATGATGTATGAAATTCCTTCAATTATTTCTATTAGCTTTCTTTTCTAGTCCTATGTTAGTAGTGGTGTGTTCCTTGTTGGTGTAAAATATTCTATGACATATTCTCTCATGATTTTTTTTCTTTTTGAAGATAAGATTGCTTAGGTGTACTTTTTAGCCTTACTCTTTTATTGAGTTGCATGGCTCTTTTCAAGGAGTGATTTCTCTCCTTTGCACTATATATGTACATCTTCTCACGAGTTTATTTATTTTAGATAGTTATGGATTATTAATCTTTCTATGATATATTCTTTCTTGCAAAATTTTATGTTTTCTAAATAACTTATAGGACATGTGATTTCTTGTCTATCATTCCCAAAATGTTATTGACAATCAATATAGTGTATCATGGTAAAATTTTCATTCATTTCCAAGTGTTTCCAAAACTTGTTAAATAAGCTTGTAATGAGCCTAGTTCATAACATTTTACTATTTTTCAATTTGAGTTATTTTCCAATTTCTTTAATATAAAGACCCCACCTAAAACATAAGATTATTTTATTTACCTAAAATTAATGTATTTTTTCTTAAGGTATTTTTTTAAAAAAATCCAAAAATGACAACATATTAATTAATAATTTTATTTGTGAACAACCACTATTTTGTTACTAAATAGAATATAAATATATTAATACAATCACTACTTAAATAATTTTATCTATAATAGATGGACTGAATATTAAGTGAATACATTAATTTTTTACTAAACTAACATAAATTCTTAAATACATGTACTTAAAATAAATAAATAAATAAAACATAAAACTATTTTATTTTAGACTTAATTTCTTTTAAATAAAAAATATTGTATTTTAAGAGTTTAATTTATTTAATATGATTTATATGAATATAATATATAAATTATTACATATACATAATCACATTCACAAGTAAACAAATTCATAAATAAATAGAATATATAACTATTTTATTCATTTTCACACAAAAATAAATAAGTAAAGTATATGAGTTATTTTAGAATAATTATATAATATTTTGGTTGTACTTATATAAAAATATATTAAATTTAATAGAAATTAGGGTTTAATCTAATGTAGGTATTGATTAAAATAAAATAAAATGTGTGTGAACAATAATTTATAATGATTTGATCAACAATTTAAACATATAAAAAGTTAAAATGATATTGTAATGAACATTAAATATGTTAAAAGAACTAATCATATTCCATTGTCTATTTTCTATTTAATGTAATCATTATAATCTATTTTGAAGAGGAAAATATTTTCAAGCTTCAAATTTAAGAATACACTTTTTATATTTTCTAATAAATGAAAAATTTATTGCATTTAAAATGTAGAGATAAAATTTTAACTTCTCTTTCTTTCCAAATTGTTCAAAATCTTTGAAAAATCTAAGTGGTTGAGGAACAAAATTAAGGTATTTAATGGGGCCTACTCTATCATACATATTTACATCATGTGAAATATTTGAGATGATGTAAAAAACAATTTGATAGCACAACATCATTTTCTATCTAATTGATAGCCTACACATTAAACGAAACATTTAACATTTGAAATGCATTTAATGTCCAAAAATTATTAATCAATAGTTTAAATTAATTGAGCATAAAAAAATTATTTTCATAATACGAATGTAAAACTTTTCTAAAAAATCTTGATAACCTTCTTAAAATCTATTCTATTTACCTAGAAGTTATCTTATTTAAAATATGAATGCATGAATATATAAGTATTCATAGGGCATGTTTTGTGTCTTTCATTAATTAGTAATTTCAAACTTTTACCTCAAGATTTTTTTAATCTTTAATCTATTAGTTGCATGGAGTTTTGAGACCATATTCATGTTATTTTGTCGACACATTGACCCTAAGAAATTCATGATAATGAATATGAATAACTGAGCTAATCCATATCAGGCGCACCATTCTCCCAAAAGCAGTTGTCAAACCAAGTCCAGGCTGATATAAATGAATCCAAATTGATTCTATGGTGCTAATACTTTGCTCAAACCAAATTAACGGTAGAAAATTGTCTTCTTCCAGATTGATCTCAATAATCGGCTGTGCTGGGTTTTCTATAGTGCTATGCAATTCACCTTGGGCTCTGCCAAATTTATAGCCACTCAAAAAATATTTGGGTATGTCTTTACCTTATCTGACGTGGGTAGCTCTGGAACACTGCATTTCACAGGGGCATGTGCTAATTGAGAATCTGGTGGAGCCAATGAACAATATTCTTTTTGAGCAGAGGAAAAGCAGTTGGGGAAATAGGGGAGGAATCAGGAAACAAACTTGTAATTGTCGGTGACAATGGTGTTCATCGTGGCCTGATTTTTAGATCTCAACTTGAGCGTGTGATCATGAAAAGAATTAATCGTAGCTTTGGCCTTACTTTTCTGATGATCCCCACCGCTTCGTTGTTGCCCCTTAACAGTCTCTCACCATCTTACTCCATGCAAACAATTTGGCAGCTTACTTTCAGCTCAAATGAGTATTCCAGTAGAGATCACTAAGGCAAAATAAAAAGCAGCGATAAACTGTTGAAATTTAAATTTCGTTCAAACAGCGGGAAATTTAGGCTGATTTGAAATTCAATTTGGGTGCGTTGGAAATTAATAACAGGAGCTGCTTTTGGAGTTTGCTGCAGAGTAAGTACGGCCCTGACATAGAATTCCCTTCCGAGTAACAGTACTTCCCTGACAATTTGTAAGACTATTCATCAGCCATCAAATGACCATAGCATAGCCAGCCCAACGGAAAACTCAACGGAAACGGGAAAAAGAAAAAGAACATCGACCGGTCAAAGCTTAGTGTGTGACACTTAAGCCTGGCCCATTTATATAAGTTCTAACGCAATTGACTGTAAAATATTTTTCATTTTCCCGTCACTACCTATGTTTTCACTGACTTGTGCTGACAGCACAGTAAAAGGTAAACCTAAAGAGACTTCACAAACGTGTTAAGATGTTATGATTTAAAATTAAGGTTGTTAATGTGAGTAGTAATTCAGAAATAAATCAGATAGTGGATGGGATGGATGGGGGTCAAGATGGATTGATGGAGGGGCTCCTTCAAGATGTGATCTCAAGGACTATGCCATGTAGAAATAGCATGCCACACTACAAATATGTCATTCACGGTGCTAAACTACAATGCTTGTGATGTTATATAATAGGATTGGTTGTAAAATATTATTTATATATCAAGAGGTGCAAAAGCATGTTTCAACATTGTGCCCCTATCCTTATCAAGATTGAAATTGGATAGGGAGGATGGATTGTGTACAATGGAAGAGATTTGCATATGTGAGGTATGGGTATCATAGGATGTGAGAAGATTTCCCCAAGTAAAGTGATCATAAATAGTATGTTTACTTATAATATCTAACATTAATTTTTCTATATCATATTATTTGTTTGGGAATCATGCGAATAGTTTGCACCTTTGAACAAAATTTTCTTTTGATTTTTTTTAAATTTTTTTTTTTTCTAATTTTATGTAGGTATTTTTGGAGTAGGATGGTGGATGGGATAGATGGATTGGGATATAGAAATTTTTAACTCCAAAGTGTTTTTTTCATGGATGTGGATGATATTTTCTAATTTTATCTATAGCTATACATAGACCATGTGATTGGCATTGGGTTCAATATCTATGTTGTTGAAAACCTTGTTGATTACTGAGTCAAGTTATTCAACTATAAACATGGTACCATTTTAGCCTCTATACTAAAGAATTTTCGTTAGGAAAATTTAATGGATGGCAAGTTGGATGAAGGATAAATAACAATTTATGTGAAATTTTGAATTAAAGGAATGTGATTGTGGATGTATGTTGGATAATGGATTAGGTTTTGAAAGATGTTTGAATGGAAGGATGGGATGATGGAGGTATGAGGAAATGCCATGAATGAAGGGGAATCAATACCAACAATGGTACAAACCATGCCACCTTTGGTTATTGGATAAGAAACTTGGGATTTGAATTGAAGATTTTGGATGTATGGGATTCAAGACTCATAAGGATGAGCTTGGATTTTGGGAATTTAAATTTTGGGATTGGGGTGGGAGATTTTGGATTATCAATTTTAGGATTTAGGGACCCAAATTGATTTAAATTAAGGATTGGGATGTTGGTATTTGGACGTAGGGCTTTAGGATTGGATTTTGGATAGGTATAGGAATTTTAGAGATGGAATAAGATTTTGGAAATGTAGGTTTTTAATTATTCATTTAATTTGAAAGAGAGAATGGTGATTGCCAATCTAATTTATAATTAATAACTAAACATATTTATTAACAATCTATTATAAAATTGCATATGTTTTGTATTATCTACTATGTGATTAAAGAATTAATTATGTAAAAATTCTCTCTTGTAAAATTTTATTATAATTTAGATCTATTCAACTTCACTAACAAACTAAGGATCCATTGACAACCTTTAAATATTTTTCATTTTCTCATACAAGTGTGATCACTTACTTCTTTGAGAACACAATAAAAGCTAAGTTAAAAGAGAGGGTTCACAAACTTGTTAGATGTTATCATTTAAAGATAAGGTTATTATTACTAGCGTGTTGGGTGATTAATAATTAGCAATTGAAGGTTGGATCATAGTTAAAGGAAAAAAAGTTAAATCCTCTAAGCCTTCTTTCGACATGATTCTCCGCTCCCACAAGAAAAGTGTAAATTGTAAATATTGATTGGTCTTGTTGTGGAGCTGATCTTTTTTGCTGGCTGCTTGCTGTCTTTTTCTGCAGCCTTGCTCTTTTTGTTTAAGGGTTCCGGATCCCTTCAAAATCTGTTTTTCCCTTTATCAAAAATAATTAGCAATTGAATATATAAATTTAATGGGTATGTTGACAATTTTCTAATTATAATATTATATCCAATTGCTAATTACTAATCACCTAACATCTATATATCCTATTGCTAATTACTAATCACCTAACACACTATATATCCAATTGCTAATATTAATCACCCAACACACTATTAATAATAACCTTACCTTTAAATGAAAACATCTAACAAGTTTGTGAACCCTCTCTTTAAGTTGGCTTTTATTGTGCTCTCAATAAAAGCAATTGATTACAGTTTGATGAGAAAATGAAGAATATTTTAGGGTTGTCATGGGCCCTTGGTCTGTTGTTAAATTGAATAGTTTTGAATAAGCGCAATAAAGATCAAGTATGGCTGATTGCAAAGCCCTGACATCATAAAGGATGAGATTGAGATTGTGTAACAGGTCACATAATAGATACCCCTCAATCCTAACTCTCAGCCGAAAAAGTTTCAGCCTAAGACTTGTATTCCCATATAGAATTGCTAAATTTTGTTTTTGATGTAACACAACAGATGTGACAATCTTTGATTGCAGTATTTATTACTCAGTTTTCAATTGCTGTCTTACTAATTGTGAGTAACGTCATGTCATACATTACTGTACACTGTCCAGGCCAGCTTTTTATTGAGATCAAATTCCAAACAGTTAACAACTTCAATTTTAGAAAATATCGAGTGGCCAACTCCCAATCGATCCAGCCTAATAAACCTATTAAACTTAGAAAATATTAAGAAAGCTTTTCAATGTCCGGTTTCAAACAGTGAAGCATTTGTTAAAGTCACATCTTCAGCCACAGACAAAATCTTTGTTGCTGGTTATGTGTTGTCGTCTGCTTCTGACGGCCCATATCTGTATTTGATTCTGTAATCGATTATTGATACCTAGATTTGGAGGAGGTCATTATCATTCCAGCTTACATGAGAAGAATGAGTAGATAATACTTGTTTGTTAGTCATATCAGTTATGTGGAATGGCAGAAAGCACGGCGCTCACATTAGTTGGTTGATGACACATAAATGTGGGTCTTTATTTTCACATGGACAGTCTTCACGAGGCCATTCCCACCTTTGGTTTGCCCTTGAATGCAAATTGTTCCTGTGGCCAGGCTATTGCCAGTTTTGTTTGCGTATTAACTTCAAACTTTTTCTTCTTTGCATGTCTTTGAAAAAAAGCTTAAGTCTTTTTCCTCTAGTTTGCTTGCTTAAAATCAAGAGCTTAACTGATTTGTCTTACTGATATTTTTCTTTGCCATCTGTTTTTTTTCTTTAAACAAAGTTGAAAAGAATAAGCAGTTCAAAAGGAGATTTGTATATAAAGAAGAATAACAAAACAAATCCAGTGAACAGACTGCGGTACAATGGAGACAACGAGAATTAGACTATGAAATTAACATACAACCATTCTAATAAGAGTAACAACAACTGTCCCAATCTTAAACAATTCAAATGACTCAGCTGGTTGAACCAATCACATACATTACAAAATAGCAGCTGAAACATAAATACATGAAGTTTAAACAAGCTTCTCTTTTGAAAACTGTTTATTCTTGTATTGTTTAATGTAAAATAATAATAATAATGAATAATTCAATGATAAAGATCAACTTTACACTTTTCAAGAAATAAATATTAAGTTGAATGACTATCTTGAAATTTTTTAATGTTATTATTTTATATTTAAATATTAACTGCAAAAGTACAATCATATGTTTTGTTTATATGTGTTAATTAGTAATAATTTTAAATGGTTGATCAAAATGTGTAAGGGAAGGTATTAAAAATAATTTATTATATTTATTAAAAAATAATTATTTTTTTACACAATCTTATTCGTTTATTGTATTACCTCTCTTCATACAACTTCTTATCGTTGCTTATATAATAAATCTTTTTTTTTTTAAATGGACTTTTTTTTGGTAAATCAATTGTTAAGTTTTCTTTTCTTTTTTAATTTATCAATGAATGGATAAGTTTTTTTATTTAAAATAATTATTTTTCTTTTAGTTTCAAATTTGTGTAATTGGATGTTTGTGTTTTTTTATCAAATTCTAGTGATAGTCAATGGGCACATGGTCAACTAGCGAAGTTGGATGGTTCTAAATGAGCTCACTAGAGATCAAGTCCTGATGAGTGCAAAACCTCGACACCATAAGAGATGAGGTCAAGATCATGCATCAAGTGACTTTCGTAGAATATATACCCCTCGATCCTTGACTCTTAACTAACGAGATTTCAACCTAAATACTATGCTCTCATATTGAATAGTAGAAACAATCTTGTGAATGATAAAAAATCCTTCATAAAAAATATTAATGATAATTTTGTCTCATCTTAACTTTAACTAATTCAAATTTGCACCTCTAATACTATTCATATGCAAGGATTTTTTAGGAAATAATTAATTCATTTTTATATTTGGACCTTCTTTGGAGGAAGATTTTGAAAATTTGAACTTTTTGTCATTTGATTCCTTGTGGAACCCAATATCCTATTTTATTTCTATTCTTATAATGGTTTGTTTCTAATGTAGATTTGATGAGTGTATGCCTAACGATATGGATAATTTTGCATGTATGATTATCCTAGATCTATAATGTTTCTAGCTTTACATATATGTTGTCTCAAAGTGCTCCCATGTCCAACTTAGCTTTACAATCATATTTATTGATTTTATCATTGAATTTCATTTTATTAAGGGATTATACTCTATGGGGTCCACACGAAAATACACTAGATTTCAAGATCACTTCATATCTCAATTATCCTAAAAGCATTTGGTATGCCTTTAGGGAAAATTTATCTTTGAAGCAAGCTTGGAATTTGATGACATCCTTATCATATCAAAATTTATGACAATTTGATTGTTTAATTACATTTTAACTTATGTCTTATTTAAAATTGCATATTGTCAATTTTTTTAGTTAAATATAAAATTTGAGAGTATTAAATTTGTTTAAGTATACAAATATCTAAAGAATAAGATGAATGAAATTTATATCAGTTAGAAACATTAAATTTCTATAATCCATTGTAAATACAGTGAAGATCTTCTAAAAAAGAAATGTATGAACTTTTTTTAATATAAAAAACTCACATTTAAAAAAAAAATCTTCAACATTAATTTATATCATTTTAATTTTTTTTATTTTAAATATCACATATTTTTTAAATTTAATCATATTTCTTTAAAAACATTAAATCCTCTCATAAAAAATAAATATAATATTTTTAAAGAAAATAAAAAATAAAAAATAAAAATATTAATTTTACAAAATTAAATATTAAAAATCATTAATTATATTATAATAATAAAAATATTTTAAAAAATAAGTAATTCATCTTATTAAAATTATTATGGATATTTTTGAAATATAAAAAAATAAAATATATGGAGCTAATAAGTAAAATTATTTGACATATCTTAGATGTGTATTTGACACCTTAGCCAACAAATTATGAAGATTAGTTGAACATCTTTTTATTTAATATTTTGTTGTCCATTCAATAAAGAATTGCTATTATTTTGAGATTTAAAATAGGACAACTTCCTTTAAAGTATCTTGACATCCCTTTATCAAAAGGATATCTTAATCGTCTTCAATGGAAGAAGATTCTTGATTGCTTCACGATGAAGGTCAATCAATGGAATTTACGTTAGTTATCTTTTACTATTTGTATTACTCTTGTCAAGTCTATTGTATAAGTTCTCACTATTTATAAATTTATGGTGCTTTCAGATCCTAATTTTTTTGGAGTCTGATTCTATTTCTAGGAAGTTCGTATGGTTGGGAGTCTAGACACTTAAATATATAATCTAATTAGATGGGATAGGGTTTAGTGACCTAAACAAAATGATGGTCTTGATCTTAGAAATGTTGAACTCAATAGTTAGCCTTTGGCTATCAAACTTTATTGTAGATGGTGTACATAGTAGAATCAACCTTGGGCTAAAGTTATTAATTATAAATATTTTCATGGAGTTCCCACTCAAGAGGTTCCAAGAATTTTTTTGAATGGTAAAGGTTCTATGATATGGAATACTATCAAGAAGGGCACTTCTCTTATTATGTGAGGCACCTTTTAGATTGGAAGAAAGGATATTTTTTGAACTGGCTCATGGGATCTTAATTCCCTAATTTTATCCACCTTTCATCTTTTCCACCATTTAAAATTTTTATTTTTTTGGATGTCGGTTGGTCTCAAGTTTCTAGTTTGAAGGATTGTTTTCAGGTGAAGGATACTTGCTTTTTTTTCACTTGAGAGATATCAAATGTTGGCCTATGGGGGCCATCATGAATCTTGAGCTACATTAGCTTTTATCCTTGTTGATTAACCTTGTTTTTCTTTATAGGAGGGTGATGATCTAGCTTTGGGCTATGATCCTAAAATATTTTACTCTGTTTCTAGTGGTTATTAGTTGTTAGATGTGAAAGAGTGTGTTGGAGGGTTTCCTTTTGTGGAATTTTTTTTTGCAATAAATTTTGTTGACACAAGTATAATTTCTTTGTTTGGCTTCTTTGTTAGAATAAGGATTCTTTTTTAAAATAAGTCATTACTTGGGACAATATCAGAAGGTGGGGATTTAAAGGTCCTAAGTGTGTTCATTGTGGGATCAATGAGGAATATGTATCTCATGTTTTATTTTAATTCCCTTTTTGAGGTTCTTTGGAGGTAGTGGTGGCATTGTTGGAATCAAACCTTTATTCATTCTACCTTGTCTAATTTTTGGTCTAGTTTGGGATGTCCTCCTACTCTTGCTTCTTTTTTTTTGGTTTTCTAGGATATTGGTCATGTATTTATCCGTTGGAAAATGTGGTTGTAGAGGAATCATTAGATATTCTAGGGACATCAAAGTCTAATTGAGTATGTTTAGTAAAAGGTTTTAAATTCAATAAGAGATGTTGGTGTAAATAGGTAATTTACCTAACTGGGTAATTAGTGGGTGGACTATTTACATGTTAAGTCCACTTAAGTCCTAGGCATATTTATAGAATTCTTAGTTGTCTAGATAAGATCTTATCATAACTTATAATTTTTACTTTTATTTAATTATAGTGTCCTAGGTCATTTTATAATGACTTGAATGTCATTTGATAATGACACAAGTCATTTAATGTTTTGCATTTGGTATTCCATCACACCTTGTCTATATAAAAAAGGTCATTGTACACTTTTGGAACATACATCGTCATCATATTTGGTATATCTTAATATCAAGAAAGCTTATTTATTGCATATTCTCTTGTAGAAGGTTTCCATTGTTTTTGTAGGTGGTCTTGGGTATAGAGCTGATTTTCAACTTGTAATGACAGAAATTGTAATCCCTTCTTGGAGATAGTGCAATTCCTCACCTAATTTGGACCTATTTTAGTACCCTTGAATTTATGACCCTTTAAATCATCATTAATAGGCCCCTATGACCCTTTATTTTGGATCTCAAGGCTTATTTCAACTAAAATCCTAACAAAATCAACAAAAGTATTAAATTTTCTAATGACCCAGCATTGGACCACCCCAAAAAGCTAGGGTGACTCATACACCACCTTGGGCATATGATTCCCCCTAGACGAGACCCATACGCCACAGGTGGTGTATAAGTCCTGTGTGGCCCATTTTTAGGGTTTGAGTGGAAAATTCAAGTTTTTAATTCAAAATTTTGGTTGATATTGACATTTGACATCTAAATAACGGTAAATTAGATCAAGTGCCTATATAAACAAGATTTCAAGTCATTATTTTCATCTAGGGAAAACAATTTCAAGGTCTAAGCATTCATAAGCACTCAAGAATTCTTTCACAAGAGTATTCAAGAGCAAGTAGAAAGAAAAGTTGAAGTCTTCAAGCAACATTATAGTGTTTTTACAAGTCTTCACTGAGCTCACTTTCATTCAAGATATAACATTGTCAACAATTGATTATGGTTTCCTATGGTGAATCATGATGGATTCTAGGTTGGGGAGATGCAATTAGCCATCAAACCAAGCCTAATGACTTGTTTCCTAAGTGATTCCATCCTCCATTATCACTCTACTTTTATCCTAAGGAAGGTACATGTCTTGATATGACTTATTAGGGTGATTAGAAATCTCCCAAAGTGATCCATTCATCTTCATGCTTCATTCATTCATCTCATTCTAGCACATTAGAATAGGGTTGCATTGCATTTCAAATTTCCTATTTGTAGATACACTTAAAGTTAGGGTTTATATTAACATTTAATTTCAAGATTCATTGTTTCTATCAAGGTTTAATTACCAAACTAGGGGTTTGGCCAAGGCAAACCCCCCATAAGAAAAATCAAAACCATATTATGTTTTGCAGGTCTTTTAATAGGTTCAGATCCGAAAGTCAAATTGGGAAGAAAGAGATGAGATTAGAGAGCATATCTAAACTTTTAATTTTTGAAAAAGTAGGATGGGACTGATATGCCACAAGTGGCATATGAGTCCCAGTATAAGAAATTCTCCAAATTTTTGAAGATCCCGAGTCAATACTGCCAGATTCTCGTTTCAACCTAGAAACCCTAGACTGGGATTGATATGCCTAGCCTGGCATATGAGTCCCAGTGTGCCCTAAAGTCTACATTTTTAGAATTTTAGAGCTTTTTCTAAGTACATTTAGGTTTCTAGGTGCACCTTTATGATTTCTTAGCTTTTTATTCTGTTTTGCATTCATTTCTAGGTCATCTATTCAAGTCTTACATATCATTAGGTTTTGCATGTTACTTGTCTTTCCAAGCCCTAGCTTGGTGGTGAACCCTCTTTTAATCATTAATCACACCCTAGGATACCTTATTGCAAGATCTCTTTCCCCCTTTCTACCTTAGGATTGAGGTCTCTAAGGTTTCCTTGAATGAAACAATAGGGAAGTAGGAACCCTATCTCCTCAAAAGTGGGCCACCCTATTCTCATTGTTACATGACTCCTACATGAGGTATTGGGTAAAAACACAAACATGTGTCACACTTTTGGCCAACTGAATATTTTCGAGTGAAACATTTTTTCCAACCACTATGTGACCTATATGTGGCACATACTATTTCAAGTGAAACACTTTCGGTTAAAATTATAATTTCAAAAATTCTCTTTATAATTTTGAAACATGCCTCAATTTACATGTAAAGTTTTGGTTGAAACATTTTTGACCAAAATCCTTTCAAAACCATCTATGCGACATCCTTATTGGTAGTCACCTAATCTTTTTTCATAAATTTCTAAAACTTTCCACTTGAAAATGATATTTATTTAGTGAAAATGAATATTTTCAAAAAAAAAAAAAACCCTTTTTATAGATTGGAGTTAGGAATCCAAATATATATATAGATTAATTTTAATATATTTTTTTAAAATAATGCAAGTAGGTTGTTACAATAAAAAATGAGGTTGATTATAAATTTAAATAAAAATGCTTAAACATATTTTTTTTTTTTGAAAAATATATGGTGCATGAGAGGAGAGAATCCTCTCCAAAAGAGTATAATTTTTTTTTTTAAATGATAAAAAAATAGACAAAAGTTCATGTCAAGTGAAAACTACCAAATTCTAGTAAGTTTGACTTTAAAAAATTATTACAAGGAAAATATACATTGAAAATTATTTTTTTCCATGCACTAGATATTGAAGTTATCTATTTGAAAAAAAAAATCAACGAAAATTAAAATTGTTTTCTCTTTTTTTTTGTGATGTCGACTCAATGTCACTTTTTCTTGAAATTTTTAGCAATTCAAAATCTACTGTTAAATTTATAAAAAAAAATCAAAACAATTTTTTAAAATTTTTAAAAATTACAAGCATAAACTTCATCAAGATTTCTATATTTCATTACTTTACATCATTTTGAAATTCAAAACATAAAGACCACTTTTATGTGGTTGAAGTTGAAAACTTTTGTTTGTGTTGGCCAATTCCTTTATAAAAGTGTGACATAGGTTTGTAATTTTACCCTATTAGAGTCATGAACATGCAAAATCCTTCTCATATTTAAGGGTAGAGCTATTACTAGATGAGAGATTTTGGTGGATTTTAGTAAGGTTGAGTATGCTCTCCTCTTGCACCATATGGTGGACATGTGCATCAAGATGGGAGACCAAAAAGTGGCCACTCCACTTTTGGGTCCCAAAAAAGAGAAAATCCAATCTCTATGTATTTTGATTTTTAGGTTTTTATCAAATTACATTAATAATTTTATCGCATCCTAGACTTGAGTCAGAGGAAATTTCACTATCTCATTCAAAGTTCAACCTTTAATACAATTTATACCCAATGAATTTTTAGAAAGGGGTAATTATTTTTACATTTAGAAAAATATTTTAAAAATTTAAACTTTTTCTCCTTCGATGTTTTGTTGGACCATGGATTCTATTTTGTTTGTACTTTGGTAGTTTTATCCCTAGTCAACTAATATCTTTCTAGTGCATATTTGTTGAGTACATGCCTAATCATACATAATCATTTTGCAAATGTAATTATCTTGGATGCACAATATTTCTAACTTCACATATTTTATCTCAAAGTGCTTCCATAACTTAGTTTTAAAATCATATTTATTGAATTTTGCAATCTATTTCATTTTATTAAAGGATCATACCCAATGGGATCCACATGATTAAATACTAGATTTTAAAGTTGATTTGCATCCTAGATATCCTTAAAGTGTTATTTTCTTTGATTCCTAAGAAGGATCAGGTCTTGAATTTTTCTAATGATGGACCCAACTTTATGTGCTTCTACAATTAGAAACTAGGCAATTTTGAGAAGGTTTGCAGGCTTGTGAAATTGAGTTTGATGGTCCCTTCAGGACTCAAAGTCCTAATGGGATGAGAGAAAAAGGTCGGGGCAAGACTTTAGAAAGGTCCTGAACCTTTCAAACATAGGTCTGAAAGTTTGATCAAGACCTGAAATCTCAATAGGATGGAAAAAGACAACATCGATTGGGATCAAAAATCCCTATTAGACTTGAACCTTTTAGACCTTAAGTCCAAAATTTAGATCAAGACACGAAGTCTCGATCAAGTAGAAGAAGAAAAGGTAAGATTAGGATTGGAAGTCAAGAACGGACTTGGACCTTATTCCAAGTGTCCATTCATGACCTAAATCCCCAATTGGACAAAAGGAAAAATAGAAGGAGGGGGAATCGAGGAAGAACATGGAGATTTTGACTTGGCCAAATGTATGAATCCCTGAATTAACCTAAAGAAGGAAAGAAAGAAGGGGGGAGAAGACTATCTTTTGGATATTTTATAAAATGGGTTTTTCAATATAGCCCAACAAAGGGGTAATGCAACCATCGGAGAAACTTGAGCATGATACACCCTTGATATTTATTAGACTGTCCTTAATTGATTTGGAACACAAGGGGACAATACATAGCACTATAAATTCATAAATTTATAGGTTCCAATAGAGACAATCTACTAAATTCATTACTTTTAGGTCTTTAATGAATTCTTAGAGTCTTGGTGAATATTCTAGCTAGTCCACAAGAGTTTCATCTGAATCACATGTATCTCATGTGAATGAGTTCAATGTGTGTTTCCCCCTTGGTTTTTTGGGTTAAAGATAGCAGTAGTCGTTCATGTTGTGTAGTTGTTTGAATCCATTATTTTCTTGGCTTGTGACCTTGTAAGTGGCATAGAAAGATGAGACCTGGTTCTTTTGGTGAATAGTATGGGAAGTTGGTTTTTCTTAAGGATGATGATGTGTGAGGTGAGAGAATATAAATAGGTGATGACCTTTAGAATTATGTGTTTGTGTTTGAATAATAGACTGTGTAGTTGTGTTTAAAAGTTTTGAATAGTTATTTAGATTTAGAGTTTGATGTTTATGCTTTTGGAAGATGAATTTGGGGTGAAAAAGTGACGATTTAGAGTTAGGTTTTTATGGATAAAGGATGGGTGTAGATATGTTTAAGATGTTTGGGTTGATGGTTTCGATTTGGGGTTTGATGTTTTAGAATTTTAGACTAATGTTGCAATGGATTTAAATAAGGTTGATTTTGAAATGATGATGTTTGGAAGGTTGATGGGATATTTATATTTTTGTCTAATTACTTGGAAGACTAAGGGGGTGATGTTGGATTAGAAAACAAAGTTGTTAAATTAAAATATGGATCTTCTATGATTAATAACATGATATATCCTTTCTTACTTAGGATAGGAAAGTTCCTAAGAAAAAATAGGATAGGGATGTTGGAGTTCACTAACTTGGAGTTACCAAAGTTCCTAATATAATTTATCCAATTTTGATAAAATGCTAACTTAACACACTACTTGAGATAGGTGACTTATCAAGCAAATTGCAAGGTAGAGGAGAGATTAAAGATCTAGATTTGAATCTAAGAAATTTTGATTTTGGATTTTTTTAGGATGGTTGAGGATGAAAATGTAGGTGGGATGATTATAAATGGGTGAAAGGTTATGGATTAATTATGGTGATTAATTTGAATTCGAAGTCTAGGATAAGGAGAAAGTGACTATAGTCAAGACTAAAATGATAATAGTGAGTGTTGGATTTTTTTTGGAATGAGGTGAATTTGATTAGATGATGTGGTGTAAGGTTATGGATTGTAATCTAAGTTCAAATCAATAATGGATGATTTTATAAAGGGTGAAAATTGATCTTATGGTTTTTGTGCAATAACTAAATCTAAATTTAATCGAAGATTTGAGTGAAATATGCAAGGTAATGTTTATGATGAACTATGGTTGATGGGGATGAAAATGTGGGCTAGGTTTTAGTTTTTGGATGTTTTAAGAGAGGGGGACTGACCATGTTGAAGACCCCAGGTCATGGAGGGCCAAGAACGAAAGGCTTCCCTAACTTACCTCAACTTAACATGATGTTGGGGAATGTGGGATGAGAATGATGAGGACTATAAGGTCCTTCAATCACCCTACAAACCTGAAATACAAGATGGGGCTAGGCAAGCTGGTTTTCAGGTTCAACGCTATGCCTCAGGAAGCTCTTTGTCCGACGATGAAAGCGCTGTCCTGGGATGACATTGTGGTGCGTTGGCATCTCTCAAGTGCGCTGGCGTCAGTACGACTAGACAACTACTGAGACAAGGTCGAACCTAAGAAAATAAGCTAATGATCCAACTAACTACTACTAAAGGGCCAAAATAACGTGATTAAGTAAATAAAATACTCTTTAATGTGATAAAGTAAAAATGTGAGAGTTAAGGCGGCAATAAGGATTTCACAAAGAAACTCATTCGCGAGCTAGCTCCTCAAAAGCACGTTCACCTACACACAAAGAGGAGTAAAATGTTGGGTGGCTGTATAAGGGCCTACCTTAGTCAGACCCTCATTTAGGTGTTTGTACCTCCATGGACAGCCAAGAAAGCGAGATAAAGAAAATAACGTAGTAAAGAACACTAAAGCATTACAAAACAATAAATGCGCTTA
>VDFB02029393.1:0-28622 GCA_007258455.2 Sequoia sempervirens | reverse complement strand
GATCTTGAATTTGTGTCTAAGTTGCAGCTCCAACGTCACTCAATTAAAGAAAAATTACAAAATTCCATTCTAGTTGTGCTTATTTGTAGAATTTTTATGTAAAGTTCATGTTCTCTTGCTTTAAATTATTGAAAGCTTAAAGAATTCTATCAGATCTTTCAATTTCTGCAATTATCAAGCTAAATAAGTGAGAGCATATATGTTGTTTACAATGTATGAGATAATTTGGCACAAGAGATGTTAAATACATTGTTAAGGACCACCCTGCTGAGTTTTGTAGAGACCAAAGTGTAGAGGGAAAGTTATTTTAACTTTCACCTGTTTGTTGGTCAATTCCTCCAAATAACTAACCATTGGAGATGAAAAATCCATAGGTTATTTGTGAGATTTGGTTGGGAATTAAAAACAACCAACAGTCAACTAGTCCCTAACTTCTCAAAGAGTGTAGTCAAAATTTAACTTAGGCTATTTAGTTATCAATTTAAAACATGTTTATTAAGGAAGTGTATGTTTTCAAAAATATCAATTTAGATCCTCTTAGAACATGGATCACCACAAAAGGTATCATCCCACTTGTATAATACACTCCATGTTGTGAGAATCATGTTATACCCCTATTTAAGACCTTTTTCACCAATTTGGCCCAATGTATGGTGCCACAACATACATGCATTTTCAGTGCTAGTTACATTGGAAGAGCTACATAAAGTAAGGCATTTAGCCTAAACAAAGTCCCTATCTGAGATCCTTTAACTATCACCAAAATCCCTCTTACCAACCTGAAACCAAACCTGTCAAATGTCACATGCATTCTAGAATCATTCAACTTGGATATTGAAAGTAAATTTCTCGCAAGTCTTGGAATATGTAAAACATCATCAAGGGATTTAATCCTCCCATCACTAAAACAAAAATTTTCCCTTACCTTAACAACAATATTTTTAGTGCTATTATCACCAAGGAAAACATCTCCTCCATCATTTGCTTTGTAAGAAGTAAAGCACTCCTTGTGAGGATTCATGTGGTAGGAGCAACCTGAATCAATAAGCCAAGCATCATCACTAATAGAGTAAGCTAAAATAAACAAAGCATCAAAATCACCATAAGAGGATTTTTTGTGGAGGAACAAACATTCTTTTTATTGTTCTTACAATCCTTCTTCACATGCCCTCTTTTTCCACAATTCCAACACTTTGCTCTTTTTGGGGGTCTTAAAACGTCCTTTAGACTTATCCCTCTTTCTATTCCCTTTAGACCCTTTCTCTTTGGACCTTCCTCACACATGCAAGGAATCTTGGGAGCCAAAATTCATAGACTTTCTCCTCATCTGCTTTGATATAAGTATGGAGATCATGCTGTCCATCTTTGGCTTTGCATTACCACTACTTATGGTAACAATTAGATTTTCCCAAGATTCAGAAAAAAAACTAAAGAAACATGAAACATTTATGTTCATCTTCTAATTTAACATCTACTGATGCAAGATGACTTATAATTAGATTAAAAGCATTTAAATGGTTTGCAATAAAATCTCCATCTTTCATTTTTAATGAATATAACGTCTTTTGAGATATAACTTGTTAGACAAACTTTTAGTTTGATAAATATCACCTATCCTCTTCCACAACTTGTATCTGATGTCTTATGTGGAGAGATTCAAGAGGACAAAATATGTGAGACACAACCATATGGTTCCTCATGTCTTTTTGTCTAACTTTTTCCAATCTTCATCAGACATTGCAGCCAGTTTACTCTCGTGAAACTAGTAACCACTGATCTCTCTCTTCAAGGAGATCCTCCATCTTTAGTTTCCACATCTCGTAGCCCGTGCCATTGAATTTATGAATATCCTGGAAAGAGGTAGAAGCCATGGAAAATAATCCTCTTCACAAATCTGCAATATACCACAAAACAAAAGCTCCCACTGCATCCAAAAAACCTTCCAGCACTTAAGAGAAAGGCGTCCCCTTCTCAATAGAACTGTTAGCTCTAATACCAAATGTTGAAAAATAAGGTGAAAGAAAGCTACAATATGAACTTATGCAAGTAAATTTAGATCTAAAAATAAAAAATAAGCACGTGATTACAACAAAAATCAGCAAACAAAATGTGACACCAAATTTATGTGGAGAAACCCTTTCGAGAAAAAAAATCCACCCAAGGAAAGAGGACAAGTCTATTATTAATCTTCCAATGAGAGTACACAATAATAAACTTCACTACTGATCTCTAATCAACCCGACAACACCTTGTTACCTACACAAACTCAATATGAAACTACCATCCCATGACTCCAATTTTTAAAAATTGTGGGAGGTAAAACCATGAATGGTAAACCAAAATAAGAGGCACAAAACCACTTGCAAAAACCCACGCCCCTCTTTACAGACAACCAAAAGACATAATAAAATATTAATTGGATATTCAAGACTCCAATATGGGTGCTTTAACCATAACCTATCCAACTCCTTCCTTTCTGGATGCTCGGGTGACCTTTCCACTTCCAAATGGAACACCAACAGGCACCTTTTCTTCTCCAACTTGGATTCCCACTCCAAAACCTTTCATATTCCATTTTGGATGCCTAAGAAAGATGTCTTATCCATATTTGATGTTTAACCTCCACTAAAAATAAATCCTCTCTTTAAAATATAATTACAACATGCCAAAATTTAATATTTTTCTCTCATGTCCCCTAAAACATATTCCAAGGAACATGGACACATACAAATGAAATAGGATTACAAGGTTAATGTCACCTTATCCTAACATTCTCCCACTTGTCATTATGCATTGTAATTACATCCAAGAGATACAAAACATAAAATCAATTATAGTGATCAAGGTCCATGGCCTTCCTACACCAAGAGAACTTAACCATGGTCACTAGCTTCGTAAGAGAATCTGCAACATTGTCCAAAGTGTCAACCTTTTCTATCAAGACTGTACCATTGTCAACCATCTCTCACACAAAGTGATACTAAACATCAACATGCTTAGTATGAGAATGATACATATGATTTTTTGGTCAAACAATTAGCACTCTGACTATCACATCCAATCCTCACTATCCTGCAATCAAAACCAATGTCATTACTAAGCCTTTGTAATGATACTAATTCCTTAGAACCATCTATACCAGCCATATACTCTGCTTTAGTGGTGGAAAAAGCAACTGTGGGTTGCCTTACTCATCCAACACACTACTCCTCCAAACAAAGTAAAGACATAACCACTGGTGGACCTTCGACTATCCAAGTCACATGCCCAATCTGCATCAACAAATCCCTATATGTCCAATGACTTGTCCACATTATCAGTACCATGATAAAACAAATAGTAATTAGAAGTACCTCGCAAATATCTAAACATCCTCTTAACAAAAGTCCAATGCTCTCTACTAGGGTTAGACATAAATCGGCTTAGAACTCCTTGGGCTATATCTGGTCTAGTGCAAACCATTGCATACATCAAACTACCAATGATACTATCATAAGGAACCATAGACATTTCCTTAACATCATCATCAAAATTAGGAAACATATCTAAGCTCAACTTAGTACCAATCGAAAATGGAACACTAACTGGTTTACAGTCATGCATATTAAACCTCTGCAAAATGGTGTCAACATACTTACTCTAACTTAACCAAAGCTTTTTGCGAACCAAATCTCTTCTTATTTTCATCCCAAGAATATATTTTTCAGCCCCCAAGTCCTTCATACCAAATGTTCCAGAAAGTTATGCCTTGAGCTCACTAATCATCACCTTGTTGTTACCGAAAAATAATTTATCATCAACATGCAAAGCAATAATTAGAATTTGATCATCAATAACCTTAATGTAAACACAATGATCCTTCTCGATCCTAAGAAAACCCAACTTCAATGCAAAAGCATCAAAAATTTTGGCACCACATCCTGGGTGACTATTTCAAACCATACAAATATATCTTCAACCTGCAAACCAATTGTTCTTTTCCTTTCACAACAAAACCATCAGGCTGTCATATATAAATTACCTTCTCAAGATCCCCATGTAAGAAAGTAGTTTTAACATCCATTTTCTCTATCTCAAAATCATAAGCAACAACAAAAGATAATAGGAATCTAATAGAAGCTAATTTAGCAATAGGATAAAATTTCACCAAAATCAACTCTCTCTGGGAGTAGCCTTTAACCACTAATTTGGCTTTGTACCACTCTAACCAACCATCTACTCCAAATTTCTTTTTAAATACCCACTTGCATCCAATGGGATTCCTTTCTTTGGGAAAACTAACAAGATCCTAAGTGTCACAACTATCTAAAGACATCATCTCCTCTTGCATGGCCTGCAACCAAGACTCACTTTCCTCAGAAGAGAGGGCCTCCTTGTAGGATCTAGGTTCATCGACAGTACTCAACAAAGCAAATACAAAATGGAAATTGGATGGGTTATACCCATCAATCGGATTTTATTGTCTTGTGGACCTCCTCAAGGTAGGAGTAATGGGATCTACCTATTCTTCTTCTTCTGTGTGCTCATCCTACACATCCTCTAAACTATTTGAACCCTCTTCTTCTCCATCCTTAGATCCATCTGGTTGTTCTTCCACATGTGTATCTTCCTACTTTTCAATTTTTGTCTCAAAGTGCACTATCTTTGTCTTATCTTTCTCCCTTGATTGTTCTTCTCTTGAATAAGTTGTAAACTCCCTAAAATTCACATCTCTAGGAAAGATCATTTTACGAGTTAGAGGATTCCAAAGCTTATAACCTTTTGCATTCTCACCGTAACCAATGAAGATGCATTTTTGAGCTTTTAGATCCAGTTTAGATCTCTTCTCTTGAGGCACATGAACAAAATCCTTACAACCAAAGACCCTTAAGTGTGAAACAAAAGGATTTCTACCTATCCATAGTTCATAAGGAGTTTTATCAACAAGATTTGAACAAGGAGATCTATTAATCAAATACCAAGCAGTACCAAATGTTTCTGCCCAAAAGCATCTATCAAGCTTAGCACCACTCAACAAGCTCCTAGCTCTTTCCATCAAGGTTTGGTTCATTCTTTCTGCTACCCCATTTTATTGGGGAGTATAAGGAGTAGTCTTCTACCGAACAATACCTTCATGCTTACATAACTCATCAAATTGCCTAGAACAATATTCACCCACATTGTTAGATATCAACACTTTTATCTTATAATCTAATTCCTTCTCAACTAAGGCCTTAAATTCCTTAAACTTAGTGGAAAATTCAGATTTAGAACGCATAAAATAAATCTATGTGTATCTTGAGACATCATCAATGAAAGAGACATAATACCGAGATTTTCCAAAAGAGTCAACATCTAATGGTCCACATACATCCAAATTAATGATCTATAATAATCTATTTGCCTTATTAGTTCCATTAGGAAATGAATATCTATTATGTTTACCAAACACGCAATGCTCACATAAATCATTTTTTCCAATAGAATAATAAAAAATACAATTAATCAACTTTTTATTAAGAATGGTCTTAAGACCCTTTTCACCAATGTGACCCAATCTATGGTACCAAAACATACATGCATTTTCAGTGCTAGTTACATTAAAAGAGACATAAAGTAGAGGAATTTAGCATAAACAAAGTCCCTATCTAAGATCCTTTAGCTATTAGCAAACTCCCTCTTACCAACCTACAACTAGACTTGTCAAATATCACATGCATTCCAGAATCATTCAACTTGGATGTTGAAAGTAAATTTCTCGCAAGTCTTGGAATATGTAAAAAATCATCAAGGGATTTAATCCTCCCATCACTGAATTTTTTTTTACCTTTCTCTTACCAACAATCTTCTTAGTGTTGTTATATCCAAGGAAAAAATCTCCCCCATCATATGGTTTGTAAGAAGTAAACCACTACTTGTGAGGAGTCATGTGGTAGGAGCAACCTGAATCAATAAGCCAAGCATCATCACTAATAGAGTTAGCTGAAATAAACAAAACATCAAAATCATCATCAAAGGATTTTACTGTGTAGGAATCAACATTCTTTTTCTTGTTCTTACACTCCTTCACATGCCCTCTTTTTCCATAATTCCAACACTTTACTCTGCTCTTTTCGGGGGTCTTAGAATTTCCTTTAGACTTATCCCTCTTTTTATCCCCTTTAGGCCCTTTCTCTTTGGACCTTCCTTGCATATGCAAGGCATCTTGGAAGCCAACATTCATAGAATTTCTCCTCATATCCTCTGATAGAAGTATGGAAATCATGTTGTCCATATTTGGCTCTACATTACCACTACTTATGGCAACAATTAGATTTTCCAAAGATTTGAAGAAAGAACAAAGAAACAAGATACATTTACCTTCATCTTCTAATTTAATATCTACTAATGCAAGATGACTTATAATTAGATTAAAATAATTTAAATGGTCTTCAATAGAATCCCCATCTTTCATTTTTAATGAATATAATTGTCTTTTGCGATATAACTTGTTAGAAAAACTTTTAGTTTGATAAATATCACTTATCCTCTTCCACAACTTGTATGTGATGTCTTATGTGGATACATTCAAAAGGATGAAATTCATGAGACACAACTGCATGTTTCCTCATTTCTTCTTGTCTAAATTTTTTCAATCTTCATTAGACATTGCAACTGGTTTACTCTCTTGTGAAACTGACAACCACTGATCTCTCTCTTCAAAAAGATCCTCCATCTTTATTTTCAACATCTCGTAGCCCATGCCATTGAATTTCTCAATATCTTGGCAAGAGGTAGAAGCCATGACAAACAATCCTCTTCACAAATCTACAATATACCACAAAACAAAAGCTCCCACTATAGCCAAAAATCCTTCCAACACTTAAGAGAAATGCATCCCCTTCTAAAAAGAACCGTTAGCTTTGATACCAAATGATGAAAACCAAGGTGAAGGAAAACTACAATATGAACTTATGCAAGTGAATTTAGATCTGAAAATTAGAAATAAACACGTGATTGCAACAAACATCACAATATAAAAATAAGCCAACAAAATGTGACACCAGATTTACGTGGAGAAACCCTTTCGAGAAAAAAAATTCCACCCGAGAAAAGAGGACAAGTATATTATTAATCTTCCAATGAGAGTACACAATAATACACTTCACTATTGATCTCTAATCAACTTGACAACACTCTATTACCTACAAGAACTCAATATGAAACTACCATCCCATGGCTCCAATTTATAGAAATTGTGGAAGGTAAAACCAAGAATGGTAAACCAAAACAAGAGGCACAAAACCACTTGCAAACACCCACACCCCTCTTCATGGAAAACCAAAAGACATAATAAAATATTAATTGGATATTCAAGACTCCAACATGGGTGCCTAACCCATAGCCTATCCAACTCCTTCCTTTCTGGATGCTCGAGTGACCTTTCCACTTCCCGATGGAACACCTACGAACACCTTTTCTTCTCCAATCTTAGATTCCCACTCCAAAACCTTTCATGTCCCATTTTGGACACCTAAGAAAGATTCTTTACTTGTATTTGATGTGTAACCTCCACTGAAAATAAATCCTCTCTTTAAAATATAATTACAACATTACCAAAATTTAATATTTTTCTCTCATGTCTCCTAGAACACATTCCAAGGAACATGGAGACATACAAATGACATAGGATTACAAGGTTAATGTCACCTTATCCTAACACCTGTATGGGTGAGGTGGTTGTTTCTATGATTTCGTATTTAGAACAAGCCAATGTTGGAGATAATTTTGACTCTATTGGTTATTTTTTGGACTAGGTTCCCCTAAAATACCATAATCATAATGCATCCTATGCTTGAGTTTGTGTGATGGTTGACCTAGGAAAAGGACTCCTTGAAGCTATTGATGTGGCGGTGATGGGATGGAGTCACCACTAGCCTGTGGAGTATGAGTATCTCCCCTTCAAGTGCTTGTATTGCCATATACATGGCCATTTTTCTAAATAACATCTTAAACTTAAAGAGTTACCTCTTGAAAATCAACTAGATGGTAGTTTCCAAGACCCAAGAAGGAAAAAAAATAGAACAAATAAAAAACCTTCTTGGAATTTACACCTCCACAAAATGCTAGCCTCTTCCTAACTCTCTAGGATGAAAACCTTGAGGAGGACAATGGAGAAACAATAGAACATCACCCAAGTTCAAATATTTTCCACCACGTGGAATCAATATAGTTAGAGGAATCCTTTCTTGAATAAGGGGAAATAATAGATTCATTAGAGTAGAACCCCCTGCTAGGGATTTTTCTCTTCCTAATCAATCTTAAAAAAATAAAGAAGAAGCCTTGGAAAAGGTGGATTCTTGCAAACTCTTGAAGGACATTGAAATGAAGCATGATTCTAGGTCAATTTTTATAAGGGTTGGATAGTAAAAAAACTTGGAATCAAACACAAAAGAGGCCAAAAAGAATATAGTTGCTAAAACATAGGCCACTTTGAAGGTTTTCTCCAAAACAAAGAAGCTTGTTGTAAAATGTATTTTCTCATGGAATTGTCAAGGACTTGGAAGTTGCTACAAACAAATCTTTCTCAAGTGTCTAATAAAGAAACATTCTTTGCAAGGAAACACTTTAGGATTATGTTGAAACCATCAAACCCCAAAATCTAATTTTGCAAGTAACTTCAATTTGATCCAATAATTTACATAAGAGTTGCAAGGTTCCTACAAAATGAGGGACCAAAATATGGTATGGAATTGATAAAATATATTATGGCTTTTGGTAATATTTTTGATACCCCCCATCAAAGGAAAATATATTTGGACCAAAAAATGGTCTATAACTCAATTTATTGCTAAAAGGTTGGATAGGTTCTTGGTAAACAAAAATCTCCTTGTCTGGATTTCCCTTATTTCTTTTCTAAAACCCTTCTAAGTTTCATCTTTAATGATAAGCATATTCGATTCTCTTCTAGTGTCAATAAACCTTTGGGCCCTATACCCTTCATATTTAAGTCCTCTTGGTAGTGGGATGATTAATTCGCGTCTTTGGTGGAATCATCATGGGATAAACTTTGTCAATCATTAAATCTATGATAAGTCTAAGAAGTCAAAATTTGAAGGCTTAAACTTGATATGTGATCTTGGGAGAAGCAACAGAGGTTCAACTACATTGAGTAAAGAAAAACTATTAAGGAGAGAGTGGAAGTCATTCAAGACTCAATTGAAAAAGAGGCTCCAGTCAAAATAAAAGATAAAGAACAAGAGGAATTGTCTAAAAATGTTTTAGTTATTGTTACAATGGAGGAACAATATTGGATACTAAAATCTTGAATGTCATGGCTAAAGGAAGGCAATGGAAACACTAAATTATTTCACCCCAAGGCCCATCAAAGGTACCAATATAACTTCATCCTTGAAATTGCTCTTGATAATGGTGCGATGGTCTTAGAATTTGAAGAAAACAAGTTTTCCACTACTTCACACTTCCAAAACCTTTACTCCATGTTGAAAGGTGACTCAAAAGCTCAAAATTAGTTGATTACTAACATCCCCCAAATTATTAATGATTATATAAATGGCTATTCATCAAAACAATTTATCTTGATGAACTCCACTATATCATCATATCTCTAAAAAAGAACATGCACCTAGTTTGGATGGGTTCACAAATAAATTTTACTAGTAGTTCTAGGATATTATATCAACCAATATTTAATCTCTTGTGGATCACTTTAAGATTCATTTCTATCATTTTGCTACCATTAACTTCACCTCCTTTCTTAAATTCCTAAAATAAAAAAAATATTAGAAATTCACAACTCTTATAAGACCCTAATCAAAATCATTTCTAATCAACTCAATTTTGGTATGCGTAGCCTGATCATGCTCTAGGTTAAGGTTTTGGTCACTTTACCTAATGTGATTTCCCCCCAAATTAATTAATAGGGGAGTGTAGGGGGGAAAAGCCCCTCTTGCAAGGTCTGAGGGGACCACCCCCTCAATAGGGGCCTGAGGGCAGAGCCCACAATGGGGGTCTAGGGGCAGTGCCGCTAATGAGGGTTGCTGGGGGCAACATCTCGGAAGTAAAAACTGCCTATTATTTTAATAAAGAATTTGTGTAAATTCTTATTGTATTTCGGTTGGAAAAAGTAATTTGTAACTACCTGAAACAAGATGTTTTCCTACTGCGAATTTGCAATATGAAGTGTCACGAATTTGTGAATAAGCCAACAACAAGGCACACATGGTGAAATACATAATGTCGCAGTTTTAAGAGGAACGTACACACAACAAAATGCATGCAGTATATCAATGTTACATGGTGTAACACAACATGTGAGGATACAAAACACATATTGTTTGGTTTATGCTGCAGATTGTTGCAGGTTAAATGTATTATGTAATTACTGGAAGTTTAATAAAAACAAAATAGTTGTTGTTTGTGGATGTAGCCCAAAGGGTGAACCGCGTTAAAATTTGTTGGCTTGCATCTTTTTGAATTTGTTCCTCTATTATTTCTATATTCTATGTTTTAAATCTACATTATAATTGGTAATTTAATTCCTCGATCCTGCAGGAAAATCCAAACACTCAAAATTAGTATGGGAAAGATACTATCTAAGGAGCAAGGTAATATCATTCCTTGTAAGTAAATCTACGAGAATATTATTGTTGTCAATGAAGCCCTCCATTGTATTAAATGGTTAATAAAATGGTTATTACCATAAAACTAGATATGGATAATTCTTTTGATAGAATTGATCATGATTTTGATTCAAGGTGCTTCAAAAAAATGGTTTTCATGATGAATTTACTTAATGGATCAAAGCTTCCTTCTCCTCTTTATGGATTGCACCTATTATTTGTGGATCTCCTACCTCTTTCTTCAAGGCTTCATTTGGGTTGAAGCAAGGATATCCCCTTTCCCCACAGCTCTACATCTAGTTGGCTAAGACTCTTAGTTGAGACTTCTTAGCCCAAAGAAGAAGCAAATGGATCATTGACATGCAAATTTCTAAATGCATAAAAGCTCCTACCTAGTTTCATTTTTTGATGATTATTCTTTTGGGTGAAGCTTGCAAGAAAAATGTTCAAATATTCAAAGTTGGATCACATTTACTTTTTGTAGGTTTTTGGAACTAGGTCCAAAAACATTAAGGGAAACTTCTACACTCAATACTATTCAAATTGAAGAAAATAGTTTCTCTTTGATTCATGGTTTTAGAAAGGGAACTCATTATGGTATATAAAATACTTGGGTGTCCCTATGGGATATGATGTTAGATCTAGGTATTATTGGCCTCAAGTGATTGAAAAGATTAAAAAATATTAAAGGTATTTCCAACTTGTTAAATCTTAATAGTAGAATGGTTTTGCTAAAATCCACTATAACCTCTATGCCTATCTATTCCCTTTCCATCTACTATTCTTCAGAAATAATATACAATAGATGGAAATATTGTTGAAATCATTTCTTTAGTTAGAAGGAAGGTAACTTGACAAGAAAACAATTGACTTGGTTTCTTAGTAAATTATCATAAAAGTAAGAGCAATTGTGATTTGATAATTCAACCATCTTCTTACATATCTATGTCCCTTATAGCTAATCTTATTTGATATCTAATCAATGATAACTTTAAGAAACCCCCCTTGAAAAAAGATATAAAATCCTGGTGAATCTTTCATTTTTTTGGAAGAATATTAATTTCTATTGGCTAATCTTTTTCTTGAAAAAAATATTTCTTTTTTGGTGATTTTATTAAAAGAGCTAGAAATTTGTAGAAAATCTTGGCAAATCTTATTGAAAAATAGGCAAATGAATTAATTACCAAGGTGAATCATTCATTTAAAGAAAATAAATTAAATTTCCATGGAAATAAGGGCACAAGGGTGGAAATAATTGACTATTTTAAGGTGTAGTTCTCATTTTAATAATTCCTTAATTCCATGACATTTTAAATCAATTTTTCATCACTATTAATTTTATTTATAATCTAATGGTTTGGGTTCTTTTTTGCGGGCCAAAATGTACCCTCAAAGCTCCAATGCCCATGGGGCCCAAATATAATTTTAGGCCCCACAGGATTGGAGATTTGCAGGTACATTTTGGCCCATTGAATTTAACCCCATCTATTAGATTATAAATCTTCAATGATTCAAACATAATTTTGGGCTTGATGAAAATTGTAGTTTTGTGGTACATTTTAACCCGTGGAATACAACCCCAACCATTAGATTGTAAATAAAATCAATGGTGGTGATTAAAAATTGGTGATATGGCCCTAAAATAACCAATAATTATATAATATTATTGGCAAATTAATTTCATTTTATACTATAACTTATACAATTCAGGTCACCTTACAACTTGTAGGATTAGCTAAAATTTGAACCCCTAATTTCAACTATTGGCCAATTGATGAATATTAGCCATTAAAAAATCACTAGATCTAATCAACCCTCCCCACTAGCTTTGGAAAAACATAATCATCAAGCTAAATACATTGGCTCTAAACATGTTGATCTACATCTAAGAATTGTTCCTAAAGGAGGATCTTCTAAACTATGGATTTTAATGGTTAAATATTTGGGCATGATATAAACATGTCTCATGGCTATCCTTGAATGGTAAAGATTCATTTCTATGATGACCCAATCATGAACATGGAGCATCTTTCAACACTACTTAGACCATAAATTGGTAAATAGATGGAAGTGTAGGGATTTGATAAATTCTCTAATATGGTGGATTGGTTCAATCTATGAGTTGATGGGGAAATGCACAAGATTCACTTTTGGATTGAACAATTAAATAGGATCTTCTAAACTATAGATTTTAATGGTTAAATAGTTGGGCATGATATAAAACATGTCTCATGGCTATCCTTGAATGGTAAAGATTCATTTCAATGACGACCCAATCATGAACATGGAGCATCTTTCGACACTACCTAGACCATAAATTGGTAAATAGATGGAAGTGTAGGAATTTAATAAATTCTCTAATATGGTGGATTGATTCAATCTATGAGTTGAGGGGAAATGCACAAGTTTCACATTTGAATTGAACAATTAAATAGGATCTTCTAAACTATAGATTTTAATGGTTAAATATCAGGGCATGATATAAACATGTCTCATGGCCATCCTTGAATGGTAAAGATTCATTGCTATGATGTCCCAATCATGAACATGGAGCATCTTTCAACACTACCTAGACCATAAATTGGTAAATAGATGGAAGTGTAGGAATTTGATAATTTCTCTAATATGGTGGATTGGTTCAATCAATGAGTTGAGGGCAAATGCACAAGTTTCATGTTTGGATCGAACAATTAAATAATTTGTGAAGTTAAGGTATGTACATCTCGTTTGTAGCAAAGTTAGGTGCCTCCTATATGAAGTATGGGGTAGTCCCATATTACTATAAGCCATCTGTAGACCAAAAAAACAGATCACCTGGTATTATGGACTATAAGAGGATCCATTTCTATCCATTTCCACTTTCAAGACAAGATAATTGCAAGTTTTAAAGATACATTATATTATTAGTTTCAAGCGCCATGGAATAGAAGGTTATTGCTGGTTTGAATAATATCTTGGTTGCGCATGACTCTATTCCTTGCTAAGTGCTGGACGCCATATCTGCATTGTAAAATTTTAACTAAACCTGCAAAGCACAGTATGAATCTAGCAGAAAAGAAAGAACAGAACTTGCAGGTGAACAGAGGAAAAATTTAGAGCAAGAAAATGAATGAAAACTTTCTGATTATTCACTTGAAAATGCACGAATTTACAAAGATAAATCCAACTGTAGGAATAAAACATGGAGGAAAAGCAGGGGAATTTAGGAAAATGCAGAGAGATTCCTTACTTAGCTTACAGTCAAACAAAGCAATAGCAACTATCTTGTTAAGTTGAACAACAGTTATGTACAGGGAACAACAGAGTTGTTAATTTGTGCTAACACCCCTCCTTAAGTCTAACTAAGGAGACAAAACTCTAAGGTAAGGAAAGAGGAAAGGAAAACCCTATGGGAACAAAAGCCCCCCTCAAAAAAAAATGCTAACTGTGCATGGTAGCTACTATGCTGTAGTGTCTTTCACCCCAAGACAATCTCGCAGAAAGTGAAACTTCCGCTCAGTGAAAGTCTTCGTGAAGATGTCAGCAGTCTGTTCAGAAGTGGGACAGTATTGCAAATCGATGACTCCATCATGGATCAATTCGCGGAAAGGAAAGTCCACTACAATAGTTGGCCTCTATCAAGCACATCCTTGGCTTACAAAGTTTGAGTGAGAGAGGCTTTGCACAAGCTTGGACTGTCAGAAACTTAATCTTGAAGCTTGTACTCATGCTGCTCAGAATGAGCGCTTGCCCTTGAGGGTGGTTATACAAGTCCTATTCTTTGAATAGCTCCAATTGAGGAATGCCATTGCAGGATCATATATTGCAGAAGATACTGATGATCCAGCATGCACCTCCAGGTTCAACCCACCATCGGATTTTGGAATCTTCGGCCCTGCAATGCAAGGTGGAGAAGGATGGAATGGAGTTCTCAGAGAAAGTCGGGTCCTCGGGATGGATATGAACACAATCAAGTCAAAGTGACCAACTCGAAAAGAGAGCATTTCTGATTTCACTATAAGACAAGCAATACATAAGATTGAAAAAACCAAGGTACGAGTAAGTGGCAAAGCCCAGAATATCATATCAAAGTTTGGGTGCAAATTCAGGACACGAGTTTGTGATTCTAAAGAAAGGACCTTACTTGCTGTTTAGAAATTAGATGGTGGAAATGTAGAGACTCCGAGGAAGTTCAGACATTGACGAAGCACCTCAATTTCTTGAGCTCCCTTATATGAGAAGCAGCCTTTTCATGTGCCAAGTGCCAAATATTCCTTGTAAAACATTGTTCTTTCAACCAATAACATATGAACTCGGTTGGGCTTGCAAGCTTTAAATAGAAGTGTTTTGGAGCTATCTTTCTTCATTGTTGTCTTGTCCCATTGTGCTACAGGTCCCAAGTTTTAAATCATTGATTATATTTGCATAACTTCATACCTGCCAAGCTAGGAGTTGTACTAAAGATTATGATATTAAACTTATGCTCTAAACACCATAAATTCTCTAGAACTTCTTTATCATGCAAACAAAGGAGTTCAAATTCGGCATTGCACCTGTTCAATGAGGTGGCACTGAAGCTTTGGGAATCAAAAAGCCTTGGGTGATTTTGGTATGTTTAAGATTCCTTTCTAAAGAGCTTTGTTCATGAAGTTGAGAGTTTTAGAATAGCCCAGTTTTATAATTTCCCTCTGAAGAGATTGTCCTTGGATTGCAATCATGATTGTATTTTCTGATGCAAACTTTTGAGGGCACGCTGATACTTGTTCATGTTGGTCCCTTTCCAAATATTGCTCATGGAAATTCTTCTATTTTAGCTGACATGATTGCTCTAAAGCTAGAAGGTCCAAAAGGATTTGTTGTGACAAAATCAAGGTTTTGGTGTTGATATTGGTACAAAGAAGTTCATGAATATAAAGTGTAGACACAGTGGTTTGAAGCCTGTATTAGTGGCCACGGTACAAGCTCTCAAAATGCATGGTGGAGGATCATATGTGTATGCTGGGAAGTCACTAGATTGTGCTTATGTAATTGAGGAACGTGCAATGGTGAAGTCAAAGGATATTAAAATTGAACTTTCTTTACAGCTCAATCTACTGGAAAGAACTCATGTCACCACAAAGGTAGCTGGAATAATTGGATATTTGGCCCCATAGTATTTCTCTGAGTAGATATCTCACATTTAAGGCAGTGTGAAAATGAAGAATTGGCCAATTGAAAATTATGACTTTAAATCATGGTGTCCAAAACTCCTGATGATATTGGTCTGAACTTGCTTCAAAATTAACAAAGAAAAAATGTTCCAATGTTCATGTTAATTTTGACATTTACTAGGTGTGTATTGGAGTGCTATGGGAAGTTGACAATTGCATTTGAGGAGTAAATTGTCTTGACACCATATGTGAGTTCTATTTCAGAGGAAGAAGGTTCAAGGACTGGGAAGTATGAATGTCAACACAGACAAATTTTTCAGCATAATGTCTTGACAAGCATATGCCCATCAGCTTTTTATTAAAATATTTGCAGTCAGTGTATTAATGTTTGTAAAATATTTCTTTTAGAGTTAAAAATACACGCTCATTAAAAAGGACTTTGTAATATTTTAAAGCATTTTGTAAAGTCTCAAGAGTGATAGTTATGAGTCAGTTACAAGTTAGTTATGGGCTAAGAGACTATAAAGGTAATGTTTTCGAATGTAAAGGGGTTCCATTTCTTTGAGTTCCATTTTCTTTTGATTCCAACTTATTTAGCTTTTCTTGTTTGGAGCAGACTGGATTCAACTCTATTAAAAAAAAAAAAGTTTTTGTAGCTGTGCAACTTCAATGACATAATGCAGGAAGCATTTGATTCATACGTTTTGCATGTTTTCTGTGTAATTATTACCTCTTTTTCGTAAGTTGAATAGGTAATTTTTTTGTATTATTATGGAAAGCCATTGGTCATCGATTGGAGCACTTATAAGCTATGCAACATGTGCAAATAAATGCAGTCATAATCTCGGTATCTTGGTTTGAGTGCATTGATACAACCTATCTCATAATGTGTGAGTTTGCATGTCCTTTTCCATTGTTGTTACAGCAGCATATCTATTATTGTTTTTGTCCATTGTATGGATCTGGGAATGTGTATTCTGTTTTTGTGATGAACTCTTTTTATGTTTGTATAAGTTTGTGAAACCCTAGTAAGTATTGGTGTGTTTACAGCCAAGGTTTCTGTAAGTCATTTTTCCATTAGTTTTTCCCTTATACCTTTCAGTATTTTTGGTTAAATTACCACAAAACCCAAATTTGATTGTACGAGAGAGTTGCCCATCTCAAACTTAGAGGAAGGCCACTATTCCATAGCGATCTCTCCAACTATTGGTACGATTTTCACTGCTCCTAGGACAAACAAGGCCATTCTCAAACATATAGTCGCAGTGACAAATCTGTTCACCAACACTCCATAATATGTTTCTGATAACCAGTATCCATAATTTGTGGTTGGCAATCCTTGAAGCCACCCTGGCTGCCCTCAAATCCTTCCATTATATGCTGAGAAAATCTTCTTTTTTTCACCATTTGATGCGTATTTGTCAATGGCCTTTCTGTTTTCCTTTACTGCTTTGGGTTCTTGCTGTTTTAGACATGATCATCACAGAACTAAAAAGAACAGTGCTCTTTTACTGCTTGGGGTTCTTGCAGCAAAGCAAGAGGCAGAGATCCAAGTAGAAAGACAGATAAAGATATATGTTTGATTGTGGAAGAAAAAACATCCAATTGATATCGGCATATTGATATCAACCATATGCTATCTCTGTAGATAGGAATCTAAAGGTGAGTTAGAAGAGACATCAATTGCCAAGATCCGATAGTCTAAACTTGCTGAAAGAACAAGCAAAGAATGCTTGGACCAACAGATTGTCCATAGAAGCAGAAGACAAGGGAATTCAATACAAGACATTTTAAAAGATAGAATGGAGTCAAAGCCATCATTTCCAAACCAGCAAGGCTTGATGATGCAAATAAGGATCCAGCAACACATTGTCTGAACTTGGTGTACCACTAGAAAGTGAACAAAGTTAGTATAGGTATGACCTGCTTAGTGTACTTTCTGAGAACATAACAAGATTATGCCACCAAATGCTTTAACAATTAAAAGATGAGAAAAAAACATGCCGGGAAAGGTGAAAACTGCCCTTACAAAAGAACTTACAAAGTGGCATACCGGTGCCTAATATTGATCGAATCACAAGCATAAAACAGGGAATGGCTGAGTGACGAGTCAATCAAAGACTATAGCTGGAGAATATTAAGAATCTGGAAAATCTATTAGGGGAAGGTTTTGAACAAGAATACTGTGTAAATGGACTATGCATATTACTTACAGAAATCATGCGGCGGAGGAGGGGGGTGTGGGGGGCATGGTGAATTGCTGTACCAGCAACTTAGGTCTATACAGATTCCATATTAAGAACGCAGTTTTAGTCTTATACTAATCATTTAGACATCAGAATTTGAATATCAATCACTGATATTGGTCTCAGAGAAAATATTTTTCCATTGTCTCCAAATCTTAGTGCACATTTTCTCTGTTTCTATGCAGAACCACAAGAGAGTGATGAATGTCGTTGTAGTTGGAGTACCTAAAACTATATAGCTAATGACATTCTATTAATGGATAAAACATTTGGATTAGATGCGGCTGTTGAAGAAGCACAGGGAGCTGTTAATGCTGAATCTATTGAGGTATTTGGGCAACAGATTTCTATGCCCCATGAAAATTTTCTATTTTGGAGTATCTTATGCACAATTTTGAAAGAATAACTGAAAAACGAGAATGATAACAAATTACCTTCCCTTTTAATTATCACATCAGACTATTTGAAGCTTGCGCTTAACTATTTGTAAAGTTAATGATTTATTGGCAATTTGCAGAGGTTTTCTTCTTTGAAGTTTACATTTGAGTATTTTCTTGATGGAGTGGACTTGCACTGTAGGCACACAGAGCTTACAATGGTATTGAGAATTCAAAATTAATGGGAAGGAAAAGTGGCTTTATTGCGGTGCATGCCTCGCTAGCAAGTGGGCAAATTGATATCTGCCTAATTCCTGAGATATCATTTTTCTCTATCCCCATCCAACTTTCTGGTATACAAATTTTTGGATTACGTTTTCACTTTTTAACTTAGAGGTTCCTTTTTAAATTTTGTTTAGATGGGCCAAATGGTTTTCAACAGCATCTCCAATATCTATTGGTGTCAAAGAGATCAGCTGTAATCAGTGTGGCTGAAGGCGCAGGTCAGGTGAGTCACCAATTGTGCTTGTATCTGCAACTAGGAAGGACAATCCATTAAGTATCACACATTTTTGTAATACACCAAAGTGTAGATACAATAAGCAAAAAGCACTGAAAATTTTCTATTTATTACTACAATAAAAAACCTGTCGTTCACTTTCATGGTTCTAGCCCAAATTTCTTAAATATTAAAATCTTATTTCTTGTGTATTTGTTCTCATCTTGACCTTCCAAGATAGATGCTACATTTGAGTTTTTCTCAAAGCTGAAGTTAGTTTCAAGTTTAAAGGGAAATTGAAAAAAGCAGGTTCAATAGGCTGTTCAAATTGCTAGAATTGCAGAATACCTGTATATGCAGAACAAATGTAATCGAACCATAGTATTACGAGAAACATAATCGTAGGTGAAATATTCAAAAGAAATTTGTGGACAGGGAAAATAAGACAAGCTAGAACAAATCAACTGGAACTGCAGAGTTGAGGGAGGAGAAAAATGGGACCACTCCACCACATCAAAGTAGCCTCAAATCAATTTATTTTATTTGGAAAGAGAAGCTACAAAAATTGATGAAGTCAGTTATCAAAAAACCTAGCTGAAGAAGGGCAGTTAAAACTAACAGCTTAACTATAGACGCAGTCTATGTTTCTCAACAATCCCACCTAGCCTGCATCAACAATTATAACTTCTCCAATATACTCTTTAACATATTTCTTTTGACAATTACACACTCTCAATGAGAGAGAACCTCTTTAAATATAGGAGAAAGGGTGGCAAAATACTGAAAGGGTATTAGTCACACCTATCGAAAGCAACTATTCATAAAATCAACAACATAAACATTCTTCCCACTCGTAGAGGCACCATCCCCTTGCCCCCTTGCCTTCCCCTCATGCTTCCTCAATACGAGTTGTTGTTGCTTTTTCCTTGTACAACCCTCACGACCTTGGGTTTCATGGTGTGGTTCCAACGGTTGCTAACTCGAGCTTGGATTGCACTCGTGACCCCTCATGTAGGGATTCTGAATCTCATTCCTAGAAAAAGGTTCTTGTGGGTGAGGCTCAAGGTGAACATGTGATTGGTGCTAATAACCTTGTGTTTCTCATGTCTGACAAGGGAACTGCTATTAAACTACTAGACTCTACAATGGAAAAGATTGTCTCTTCAATGGACAATTCCTTGGTTGGAAATTTTTTCTCTTTACGCCTTACCATTGATATGGTTTGACGATAGATAGTGGCCAAATGACAACTAAAAGGGAGTGTGACGATTAGTGCTATGGTTGGTGGTCTCTTCCTTTTCAAATTTACTTCAAAGGAAGATCTCCTGTTAGTTCTCACTACTAGCCCATGGATTTATGGCAAGAACAATCTATCTCTTTGGAGATGGAAGTCGAGTTTTGACCTATCAAACTTGAACAAAACAACCCGTGTTTGGGTTAGACTACCAAGTCTCCCACTTGAGTTTTGGGATAAAGTCTTCACCTAGATTGCTAATTCTTTTGGATACTATATCTCTTATCAGCAATATCACAAAGGCTAAATCCAAGTTAGTCTTTGCTCATTTTTTTGTTAATATAGATATCCACAAAACCCTTCCAAACTCAATCATTCTGGATTCTAAATTTGGAAAATGGACTCAGCCAATCATGTATGAAAATGCTACAGTTTTCTATCAAAACTACTCTAAAGCAAGTTATTTATTCACTGAATGTAAAGCTCCCAAGATGCAGACCCAAAAATCTTAAGAAAGTTATAGTACTACAAGTTGATGGGTTAGAAGTTTACCCCTTCAAAGATGATATCCTCAACTTAATAAGTTCTTCTGAGAACCCTACTAAGAATAAAAATGGATACTTAGAAAGGATGACCCATACAACTCCTGCAAGGATTCCTAATAAGAAGGAAATTATTCAGTATTTTGTTGAACTGATGACGAACAAACAAACAAATGGCTATAGGGTGGGGGACCCAGTAATGTTGACCACTACAACTCCTATTGAGACTCCTGATAATAATGTAAGCACAAAGCTGATGGTTGAACATCTAATTGAAAAACAAACTAATGGCTATATGGTGGGAGTGTCCCCCCCCATTGTGGAAGAAAAAGAAGGGGAGTGCACTATTGAGCCCCTAACCTCATCTACCTTACAAACTAGTCCCCTGCAACCCATCGGCCCAATGTGGAGGGCAACTAAACCAAAGGTTGTGGCATTCCACTCTCCTTTGAAAGAATGGCTTTCCTTTTCTCTTGGGGAGGAACAAGATAAGTGACATAAAAAACTCCCTTGACTAGGAGGAATGGTCTATTCCAAAAAGAAAGGGAAAAAAAATTGTAAATGTTGGAGTTGACACTAAGGTAGGACGACCTTCTCAGTGAGAGACAAGACAAAGAGAAGTAGCTAGAGAGATTGCTAGTGGATGGTCTATCCCAAAAAACAATTCTCTCTTAAGAACTACATTCTTGAGAATAAAATTGATATCATTCTCCTTCAAGAAGTTAAAATGAGACTTAATAATTTTCATGGTATTGCTAAATTTATATGGCCCAATGCTAAGTTTTACATGTGTGAGGCTCTTGGGGCATCTGGGGGTATTGTTACAATGTGGAACCCAAACAAATTGTCTAGAGCTCTTATTTCACATTCTAAAAGCTCCTTGGAGGTAAAGTTTACTTCCCCAACTACAACTTGGAACCTTATAAACATATATGCCCCTAATGTGAGGAATGCTAGAAAAGATGCATGGGAAGATGTGGCTTCCCAAATGATGGCCAATAAGGAAGCTTTATGGATGGTAGCAAGGGACTTTAAATCCCCCCTCTTTCCCTTTGAGAAACTTGGGGGATTAACTAACTACATTTGACAGCATGAAAAACTTGGCTAATTTTTGAATTCTGCTAGGCTTATGGATGTTGATCAATGATCTTCATGGACAACTTTTCACTTGTGCAAATTAGAGGAAAGGTGACCACCTTATCCAAGTTAAATTAGATGGATTTTTGGTTTCTTCCAACTAGGACATTATCAACAACTCTAATCTTACTACTTTCCCAAGAACTAATTTTGATCATAACCCTTTGTTTCTATCTTGGAGGGATACCCAGCTTACAGGTCCTTACCCTTTTAGATACAAGATTATGTGGCCAACTCACCCTAATTTCAGGGATTGCATATCCACTGGGTGGAATATCCTTATTCATGGCTCAACTACATATAGGGTGGCACAAAAGCTCACTATTGTTAAAAACAAAGTTAAGGGATGGAACAAATTTACATTTGGTAATGTTTTGGAGAAAAAAAAGGTTTATCTGCTAAGCTAACTAATAACCAGATAAGAATGGACCAAGGGGACATGGCAGAGGAGACTTTCCAATCTAAAAGTTCCTTATGACAAGAATGGAAGGATATTTTGAAAAAAGAAGAGATTTTTTGGAAGTAGAAATTGAGAGTTCAATGGTTGAAAGAGGGGGACATGTTTTTTCACCGATTGGCTAAGACATAGGAAGAGGAATACCATTACTAGACTCTTTGATGAGAATGGTTCAAAAAAACATTCAGATGACAAGATAAGGGCTTCCAAGTACTTCCAAACCTTCTTGGCTTAACAAACCTTTGACCACTCTAATGCATAGGAAGGACAATTGTTGGACAACATCCTTCTTCATTATCTTGTGAAGAGAATGCCCTACTTTTGTTTGCCAGTTTCTGTGGAGGAAGTAAGAGCTGCTACTTTCTCGTTGGGTGATTTTAAGGCCCCAGGTCCTGATGGCTTTTCCCTTGCCTTCTTCCAAGAATTTTGGGACATTGTGGGATAGGATGTCACCATGTCTGCTAAAATTTTCTTTAGAACTGGAAAGCTACTAAAGCAACTCAACAATTCCTTTATTGCTTTGATCCCAAAGAAATTTGATCCTTCTTCAATGCCTAATTTTAGGCCTATTATCCTTGTATATTTTCTACAAGATCTTCTCTAAAAAATTTATTAATAGGCTCCAACTTCTACTTGACAAAATGATCAATAGTAACCATAAAGGATTTGTTCCTGGTAGGAAAATTCTTGATACTATTTGAAACAATGGAAATAGGGTGCTTCAACTTTTAGGAGATGGAACAAAAGGGATGAGGGCATATTACTCTCAAGTTTCACTCAAGGATACCTTAGAGATCTCAATCCAATGATAGAATGAGAGAAAGAGATCTGCAATAGGATGTCCTAGGGTATGATTAAAGACTAAAAGGAGGTTCACCACCAAGCTAGGGCTTGGAAAGACAAGTAACATGCAAAACCTAATTATGTATAAAACCTAAGTAAATAACCTAGAAATTAATGCAAAAAAAAATAGTAAATTGAGAAAACAAAGAGGTGCACCTGGAAACTTGAATGTGCTCAGAACAAGCTTTGAAATGTTGAAAATGCTAATCTTAATGCTCATTGGGACTCATATGCCAAGCTGGGAGATTTAGTCCCAAATTAGGGTTTCTGGGTAGGAACAAAAATCTGATAGTGACAAGTCTGGAACTCTTAAAATCTAGAAAAATCACTATACTAGGACTCATATGCCAATATCAGTCTCATTCTACTTTTTCAGAAAATCAAAGGTTGAATCTGCTCCTCTATCCTACTTTTCCTTCCCTACCTGACTTTCGGATCTGAACTTGTAAAAAGACCTGCAAAATAGAATATAGTGTTGATTTGCTTATGGGGGGTTTGTCTTGGTCAAACCCCTCGTTTGGTAGTTAAACCTTGATAGAAACAATGGATCTTGAAAGTAAATGTGAATACAAAACCTAATCTTAAGTGCCTCTAAGATTAGGAAATCTGAAATGTAATGCAACCCTATTCTAATGTGCTAGAATGAGATGCATGAATGAAGCATGAAGATGAATGACTCACTTTGGGAGATCTCTAATCACCCTAATAAGCCATAATAATGCATTTACCTTCCTTTAGATTGAAAGTAGAGTGATAATGGAGGATGGGATCACCCAGGAAACAAGTCATTAGGCTTGGCTCGATGGCTAGTTGCATCTCCCCAACCTAGAATCCATCATGATTCACCATAGGCAACCATCATCAATCCTTGACAATGCTAGATCTTGAATGAAAGTAAGCTTGAAGACCTGCAAAAACACTATAATGTTGCTCCAAGACTTCAACTTTACTTGCTACTTGCTCTTTAATGCTCTTGTGAAAGTATGCTTGAGTGCTTGTGAATTCTTAGATCTTGAATTGCTTTTTCTAGATGAAAATAATGACTTGAAACCTTGTTTATGTTTATATGGAAAATAGGGTTTACCTAAATAAAAATGATAGAACACTAATTCTCCACCTAAATTATGTGATTTTGTGTGTGATATGATGCAAATAACAATCAGAAACTAACCCTAACTATTATAGCAACTATGAGGGGAGTTTTTAGAGCTCAAAGTGATTTGTACCTTGTTGCAAGATGCCTATTTTTAGGCCACAAAAGACTCAATCGCCTTAGGGTTTCTGAAACTGAGATTTGGGTTCTTTTCCTTGAAGTTTGCACTCTTAGATCCCCGATTATCAACTCCCAAAAATCTGTAACAAGTTATGTATCCTTGATTCTGTGTTCTTGCACTATGAATGACAACTTTGACAAATTTGCTTCAAACTTCTTCTCCACTTGATCTTCAACCTATAAATCTGAAAACACACATTCAAGGGAAGAAAAAATTGTTGATTGTTAGTGAATAGGGGTTTGCTTAAGTCAAACCCCTTGTTCGTAATTAAACCAAATAATGAAATAATGTAATTGAAGTATGAATATAAAATGATGAAATGTTGATACCTTGGAAGTTGCCTTGGAGTATAAATTTGCAAACTAACAATGTGGTAGCCATGAAGAATGTAGATCTTGATCCCAAATAAGATGTGAAACAATGCTTGCAAGTAGATCTTCAATGCTACATCCACTAGCTTAGCCCTACAACATGCTTGAATGCAATATGCCTTAGAGATGATGGAATGATCTTAAATTGCTACAATAAACTCTTGATAACCTGCCTTAGAATGCCTTTGAAATGCTCTTGAAGTGCTCTATAATGCTCTTGTGAATGTACTCTTATGATAACTTGAACTTGCTAGGAGAGTTAGGAGGAAACTATGTGAATTAACCCCATATTTATACTAAATCTAGAGATTAAGCCCAAAATTCAAATAATTCAAGCCAACACCAGATCTAGAATGGAAAATAATTAGAATCCTACCAAAATTAAATTCAAAAATGGGTGTCCTACTAAAGGCGAATGGGTCCTAGCACAAGTTTCCAAGACTTTTCTTCGAGAGGGTGAAAGAACATCAAAAACCCATGTCAAATATGCAAAGAAAGGGGGGTCATATGTGGAGAGGATCCATTTGCCACTAAAGGCGAATGGGTCCTAGCACCATTTTCCAGGACCTTAATTTTTCCAAATTTAATGTTATGTAATTTGAATTCTGGGTGTTAGGATAGATCTCTCAGAAGGTGTCATAAATAAGGCTTAAATTTGAATTAAAGGGGCTAATTAAGCTCAATTAACCACAATTAATTAAGGAGACCCTAGATAAGTGTGAAAGTGTGTTACAACACTTTACAACACCTTAAATAGGGTACAAATTAAGTACCTTTTTATTAAAAAGGGTCCCAAGATTAATGTGAATGTGTACAACACATTACAACACCAAACCTAGGCAAAATTAGGTTAATTCAATGACAATTATTCCCAAGTTAAGTAAGAAAAAGGGATACCTTTTCCATTACTACAGTTTATATAAGCACTTCATCTAATTTACTGTTATTTAGATCTCAAATGCTGACATCAACCAAAATTTTGAATTAAAAACCCTAATTTCCTGCTCAAACCATAAAAATGGGTCACATGGGACTCATATGCCACTTGTGGCGTATGGGTCCCACCCAGGGGGACTCATACGCCCAAGGTGGCATATGAGTCCCACCCTAATTTTTTGGGGTGGGCCAATGATGGGTTGTTAGAAAATTTAATACTTTTGTTGATTTTGTCGAGATTTTAGTTGAAATAAGCCTTGAGATCTGAAATAAAGGGTCTTAGGGGGCTATTAATGATGATTCAAAGGGGTCATGAATGCAAGGGTACCAAAATAGGTCCAAACTAAGCGATAAATTGTACCATCTCCAAGAAGGGAGTACAATTTCGGTCACTACACTATTACCTCCACTCATGAAATTATGCATTCAATGAAAAAGAGGAATCTCCCTAGAATGATTCTTAAGCTTGAAATGATTGGGTCTCCTGGGAATTTTTGTTTAAGGTTTTACAAAAAATTGGCTTCCATGAAAGAGTCATTAATCTTATTAAGGAATTCAAAATTACTATTAAATTTTTGGTGCTTTCCAATGACATTCCTAGAGGATTCTTCAATTCTTGGAGAGGGATTAGGCAAGGTGATCCTCTTTCCCCATACCTTTCTACTCTTCTGGCTGAAGTTATTGGAAGAAATATTTTATAGTTACTAAGATTTGGTGAGTTAAAGGGAATCAAAGCTGCTACCTCACTTAAACCTTCAGACATACAACAATTTGTTGATGACACAACACTATTTGGCTATGCTTCAGTGGTGGAGGCTAGGGGATGGAAGACCTATCTAAACAAGTATGTTGTTGTGTTTGGCCAATGTATCTACTATGAGAAGAGTCAAATTTACTTCTTCAAAACCAACTTGGCCCTGCAACTAAAAACTAAATCCATCTTGGGTTGTGCTAGTGCTTCTCTTCCCGGTATATACCTTGGGCTCCCACTAACTGTCAAAGAGGTTACTCCCATCTTTTGGAACTCGATCTTGGAAAGAATACGGAAGAAACTGAAAAGATGGAAGGGCAAAATTTTGAGCCATGTGGAAAAACTCCAATTGCTTAAGGCTTCTTTACAAGGTATCCCCATATACTTTCTATCTCTTTTTAAGGTTCCCGAATACATAGCTCATAAATTTGAGAAAATCCAAAGAAATTTCCTCTGGTTTGGTATGGAGGAAAGGAAAAGAATTTCCCTCATTAATTAGGATAAAATTTGTTTTCCAAAGGATCATGGAGGACTTGGAATTAGGAAAGTCCACCTCACTAATAAAGCTCCTATGACCAAGGTGGGTTGGGGTCTTATTAAAAACACTCAGAACTAGTGTGGCATAATGAAAGATAAATATCTAAAAAAATTCATATGAGTAGGGTTCTCATTGAAACTAGCATTCCTAAAGGTTTGTTGATATGGAACAATCTCCTAAAATCTCTAAGTCTCCTACAAATTGGCCTTAAGAGGAAATTGGGGAGTGATAATCTAATCAAATTTTGGGATGACACCTGGATTAAGGACCAACCTCTTAATTGTCACTGAAATTTTAGAGGCTTGGATGGCCTAGCTAAGACCTATTTTGGTGGGATGGTCTCTAACTACTTGGAGCTGAATAATAGGGTAAAACAATGGAAAAACCTTGAGGCTTGTTGCCACAACCATGAGGATTTATTGCAGAAAGATAAAGCTCTGCAACATGAACTAAAAATGCTCAGGATCCCCATGTTTTTGAAGGATGATGGCATTTATTAGGCCAAGGATAAGAGGGAAAGGTTTTTTTCTAAGCCCTCTTATAGACTATTGTTAGATAGTTCTAACTTGAACAGGTTTTGGAGAAAGATTTGGAACCATCAATGCAACCCTAAAATTAATTTATTTTGGTGGACAATTGCCCACAATAAAATTCTCAGTCGGGACAAATTGAAAAGGAGAGGGTCCCAAATCTCTAATCAATGTGTTTTATGCCAAAATGAGAGGAAATCGTGCCTCGCCTCCTCTTCCATATTGAATTCTCTAAGGAAATTTGGGAATTGACTCTGCAAAATTTGGGTATCAGTTGAGTTATGAATGATGGGTTAGCTACGTTGGTAGAGAGTTAGAAATCCCCCCTCTCCCACCCGTTGATCAAAGAGATGTGGAACCAGATCCCCCCTCATATATGTTGGTGCATCTGGAAGGAAAGGAACAATCAAATTTTCAGAAACTCTGATAGAACTCCTAAGGATGTGTTTATGTCCTCCAAACTCTTGGTGGAAATATCACTATCTACAAATGGAAGACCCCTGATACTCCCATGAACCCTTTGGAAAGTAATATTGGAAAAAGGTAGGGCATATCTATAGACATTGTCAAGGTTGACAACTTTATAGACATAAGAGTCCTCCTTTTAAAGGAGTGGCAATACAACTATCAGTCAAATGAGGATATTTAAAAAGAGGTATTTTTGCTTCAAATATATAATTTTATATATTCGCATGATTACATGTACCTTTAGGAAACACTTTCCCCATTCCTTTTTGAGCATGGTGGTGAAAAGAACCATACATGTGGACAATTACAATATGATGATGAGATGGAATTTTGATATTATTGAAGTGGTAGTGACTAGGATCAAAGAAACTGACAATTTCTTTCTCATGATTATGTGGAATTCAAAAATTGATGATAGGTATGGTTATTGTACAAACTTAGTGACATTCCCCTCCAATGATTACACCCCTTATACTTCCTATCAAACATTTTTGCTTAGGGTTGTGATAAGGATTGTTGGCATGAATATATTTATGAATTTGCATGGTAAGGATGTGTGAAGGACTATGCTTTTGCTTAGGAGGAGAGCTGATTTTGATTAGATGGTGCCAAGTAATAATGGGTTTTACTTAGGAATGTACCATCATTTAATTTCATATGATCTAAGGTTCTCTAAACTTGACACTTTT